>MU732487.1:59926-87973 GCA_026770625.1 Nicotiana glauca
TTATAACTTCTCGAATCTTCGATCAAAGAACTGACCCCAACCCTAGTTCACCCAAATCACCCCAAACCAACACCTCTGGACCCCCCATGACTCCCTCTTCCTTAATCCCTAGCCAGCCTCCCTCGAATGCTGTTGGAGAGTCTCGAACGAAGGTTTTCGAGTAATGGTCTGAAGCTGGTTCAGAGACTGAGGTCAAAATAGACCTTAGTTGAGTGCTCTCGTTCGAGAACACTCGACTAGGGTCCATATTGGACCCAAGTCCAAAAGGCATCGAAAGTTCGAACCCATGCCCCGTTTAATTGGTAGGTTTTCGTTTTATTTTCTTTTTTATATTAGTTTTTGTTTAGTAAATTCATCCTCTACTCTTTTCTTATTTTTTTTTAAGTTCGAATGTTTTTTGTGCCTACTCTGTATTTTTGTTTCTTCTTTATTTTCCTGAATGATTCGAATAAGTCAGTATCAACAATGCCTTGTATAAAGCCGTGATTATTCTCGTAATTATTTGGTGTTATTATTTGGTTCAAATGGTGTCATTTTGTGTATTGTTTGGTTCTCTGCTCTTTGTTGTTCATCGTTTTTTCATAGGAGGTCGGTTTGTTTTTTGATTCAGTATATTTACAGTGTTCATCCATTTTTGTCTAAGGTTAATTGTGATTTGATTCCCAATACAGTTATCTTATTCCCCTATATATCTGTGAATCAATTTTTGACCTTACTAGTGCAATACAAATATTTCTGAATCATTGAATCTTTCATCTTGATTGTGATGCTATTTGATCTAATCTAAGTTCAAATGTTTGAGTTCAGTGATTTGAATCTAATTGTTGTTCTGGTGAGTTGGGAGTCTGAGATGAGTTTGACCCTGGTTTAAATTCAGTTTTGGTGTACTAAGTGTTAATTAAAAGCTGACTTAATGTGATCAATTGATTGAGTTTGATTAGGTGAATTGGTTATAGCTGCAGTTTCATGAATATCAGGAGGGTAGTTTGGGATTTAAAGTTTCAAAATGTGTTAAGTTTAAGTGGATTTGTTCATTTCGAATGGCCTGCCAGTTGAATGTTCAGTGGGCCACTAAACCATTGAATAATTTAATCAAAAGGGGGAATAAGGGGTTGGCCTAGTGCCTTTACTAATTTGAAATCAGAAACAGTAGGTTAATGATAAAAAGCTAAAAGGATACACATAGTAGAGGAATATTACAAGCTGGAAAGTAGATAACATGGGGGATAATAATGAAAAGGCTAAAAGGGTACACATGGGAGGGAATTTACAAGTTGTAAAGAAAAAGTGTTTGAAAAAAGAGGGAGCAAACTTGATCTTTAAATACATAAGGAGTCATTTGAGAAAGGGGGAATGGACATTGAGGGAACATTATGAGAGCATATAAGAGAAGACATTTTGACACTTTGAGACTTGAAGAAAACAACATTTTGAGAGCTTTGAGGGCATTCTGTTCTAATCTAAAACATACAGAGAGTTTTGAGAGATCAATTTTAAGAGTCTTTTCGAGAGCTTCCAAATTTCTAATTACTGAGTCATTGGCCAGATCAGTGTTTTGTTTACTGGAGTCAGTAGTATTTTCTGTTTGGTTTTCCAGTAGATTTTTGGGTTCCGGGGAGACCTGGGATCAGTTTGGTTGTGGTGTTTCTGTGGCGTGCCATTGGTTTGATGTGAGGCTTTTGGTTCAAATTACTTCTGTGTGCTGGTTATTGCTTTTAAGATTTGCTGGTAGCTCCTGTTAGCTGTCGAACTGCTGCTAACCCTTTTTCCTTCTTCTATCTCGTTGTAATTCCAGGTATCTATCTCGACCTTGAATGATACATGCAATTTCAAGCTGAATATAGCTAAGTTGGAAGAGGAATCAAAATGCAAGCATTTGTTTGTTTCTATCGTAATTAGAATGTAGTTTATTTCTTGTTCATTTTGAATGTCAAGTCCCGTTAGATATGTAATGGTAATATGGAGATTTGAATAACTAGGAGTTGTTCTAATTTGTGCAATTTTGGACTGGTTGAACATGTAAGGGACTGTTCGGAAATGAAGATTTGTTAAGCATGAGTGTGTATGAATTTAGTAGTCAAATACTAGTTGTGTTTAAATTGAATCAATTCCTGCTATTTGAGTTAATTTTCAGAATTGCCCAAGTCTGTATAAAAAATACTCTCCGTCCGCGATTAGGTAGAATGTAAGTTGTTAAAACAATGTGATACTCTTTCTTATTGTAAGAGCTTCATGCAACGTGATTTAGTATAGAATTCTGAGTTCAAATTGCCATGGACGAAATCGAAATCAGAGGGTTTAAGGTAGATAGGTGGTTTGAAAAATCAAAAATTATTATTAAGTATATACAGTTAGTAAGGTTAACTATAAGAAATTCATTCTAGCTTAGCATCACTAGTTCTCGAATTTCAATTCTCATGGGATCCATGCTAATGTTCAAGTCAAGCTCGTGAATCAGTACTCTAATAAAAAAAAGAGTGGCTAGTAGGGGAGTTAAAACTTGAATTAGTTTGCAACCCGTTTGGAATTATGATCATGAGTAGCTTATAGGGGACAAGGAAATTGAAACTGGTTATTTTCTAATTCTTATCAACTATTACACGTATTGGCCCATTATGTGATATAAGGTGTAATTTTAGCTTATTGCTTAAAAGTCATTGAATTTGCTTTATCGTCTTTGTTTGTGGCAATTCATTTTCTTTGGGCTTGTCTATGAGCCTGAAGGCATGTTTAGTTTGATATTATTGTTTTAGGCCAACGACAAATTGATTAGGGCTTTTCTTATCAGAGACAAACTATGTAGAAAACCATAGTTGCTTTTATGTTTGCCTTTTTAAAAAACATATGAGATGAGCCTCGCCGATTAAAACACATAAATTGCGGGGCCCTCAATAATTGTTTGTATTAAAATACTTAGAATTCGGGATGGGCCGTTTAGCTAATTTCACGGCCTTCCCCAAAGGTAATAATGCGTTAGTCTCTTTAGGCGCGCTTTTAATAATTTAATTTCTTAAACTCGGGTGCACATTTATGTGACCCAAATCCAAATCTCAACGGAGTCGAAATGTGTCAATAACCACGGGTGCATTGATGTGACGTGGTTCGAGATATGTTTTCACGACGTTGCAATTTTCGTTAAAAATAATAATAAAAGCGGTTCAAAGTTAAAAGCACATAGGTAAAAACATGTATTAAAAATCAGATAATTTAGTCAAATATAACAGTTAAGCGACTGTGCTAGAACCACGGAACTCGGGAATGCCTAACACCTTCTCCCAGGTTAACAGAATTCCTTATCCGGATTTCTGGTTCGTAGACTGTAATATAGAGTCAACTTTTTCCTCGATTCGGGTTTCAAACCGGTGACTTAGGACACCATAAATCTATCAAGTGGCTCCAACTCTTAATAATAAATATCGTTTCGATTGTCCTTTAATTGGAAAAACTCCCTTTATTACACCCTTCCGGGGATGTAGTAGGAAAAAGGAGGTGCGACAGTGATCAGTCGGAAGTAGATTAGTATTTGGTAGGTTCACTTTTTTTAGTTTCTTTAGGGCAAGCAAGAGTCTAAGTTAGGGGTATTGATGTGCCGTAGAATAGCGACATTTTTGATACTAATTACATATACTTTAGCTCGTCTTTTAAAGCATTATAAGTCATTTCTTATGTAATTTTGGTGTTTTGCAGAAAACCATACTTGAAGAGCCAATAACATGAAAAAGATGACAAAAAGCAATGGAATGGCAGAAATGCGGCAAGTATGCGATCGCAATAGTGATGTGGGGGCCATAGACCAATTGCAGAGTGAAGTAGACTATCCCAGTTCCTGAGAGTAAATTCTGCAATCTATTGTTCGGCCACATAAATCTTGTGTGAACCGCATAGTGATCGCACAAATGCAAAAGAAGTTCCAATGAATATGACTTTGCGATACAGTATGCGGTCACAAAATCGATATGCGGACCGCATAACCAAAATGCGACAGAAAACTAGAAAACTGGGTGATCAATTCTACGAAAATAATGAAGATGTGCGGACCGCAAAATCTTCTACGACCTATTTTATGGTCGCAGACTTGATCTGCAGGGTCATTTTTGTCAACTTTTTACCACGACTTTTAGCCCAATATAAATAGAATGACTAGGGTTTTTATGGACTATCTTGTCTGAAAATGAGGCTACACTTAGAGCATTGATACCCCATTATTTTGGAAGCCTTTGAAGAGAGAATCTTGTCATCTTTGTAAGCTTTATGATTTTATTTATTGCTTTGTTCTTGGATTCTAGTATGAGTAGCTAGTCTTAAATACTAAGGCTGTGGACCTTAACTGAATGTAATGTTAATGGGTGTTTACCATCGAATATATATATAATGGTTGGTTGATATCTATTCATTTCTCATGCTTCATTTATTGTTGATGGTTGCAAACATTGACTAGTACCATTTTACCCTATCTTTACTTGGAAAAGTGGGTTAGGGTTTGTTAGAATTGAATAGCAAAAACTCAAGGCTTTAAACCTTATTTAATAGAATCGCTTAGGAATAAGTGGGTTCTATTTGACATATATTGGTAGTTCTTAATTGTAACTCTTTTATATTTGGAAAAATCATAAAGAGAAAATGTTACTTAATTACTGGGAAATATTTGGTAGTCATTTAGGAACCATTTGCATATCAAGGGAACTTCCATTAGAAATATATCATATTAATATCGATAAAAGTACAGTCCATTGATGGAGACACAACCTTGGTTTTCTTAATCAAATTAATCACATTCTCTTAACAAAATAGTTTTCTAGATAATTCACAATTACAACACTCTTTCTAAACTAACGGAGTAGGATTACGACTTAAGTCAACTTTCACATTACTCGTGTAACCTTTTCACACCTACTCCCTATGGGATTCGACCCCAACCTAGTTGGGTTATTATATTTGACATCGACCGCCTTACACCATTTATTTGGGTGTAATTTGAGCGTATCATTGTGTCCTTCAGGAAGAGTTAGAATTGGTGCCAAGGTTAAGTTGTTCTTTAACTCTTGGAAGCTCTTCTCACAAACATCAGTCCACTAGAATTTTGTTGCCTTATGCATCAACTTTGTTAATGGAACAGCGATAGATTAGAAATTTTCCACAAACCTTCAATATTAATCAGCCAAGCACAAAAAGTTGCGTACCTCAATGGAAAATTTGGCATACAATATGTGATCCCGGAGCATGCATATAGTCTTTCACAAATGCATTGTGTGCTCTACCTTCGATCGAGAGTACACAAAAATATTATCAATGAACAAATTCTCAAAGATATCTAAGTATGGCCTGAATACTCGATTAATCAGATCTATGAAAGCCGTTGGTGAGTTGGTTAGGCCAAAAGACATAACAATAAATTCGTAATGGCTATATCTAGTCCGAAAGGCTATTTTCGGAATATCTTCTTCCTTGATCCTTAGCTGATGATACCTAGATCTGATATCGATCTTCAAAAATATTTTGCGCCTTGCAATTGATCAAACAAATAACCTATTCTTGGAAGTAGATACTTATTCTTGATGGTTACCTTATTCAGTTGTTGGTAATCAGTACATAAACAAACCATCCTTCTTTCGAACAAACAGTGTTAGGGCTCCCTACGGGGAGGTACTGGGTTAGATAAAGCCCTTATCAAGAAGGTCCTTCAGTTGATCCTTTAGTTCCATCAACTCGGCGAGAACCATTATGTATGGAGGAATAGATATCGATTGTGTATCTGGTGGAACACCAATAGCAAACTCAATCTCTCTCGGGTGGAATACCCAGGAGCTCATCAGGGAACACATGGGGAAATTCATTAATGACCAGAACCGCCTAAAGGGTGGGAGGATTTGCCTCTGTATCTTGCACCCACACCAAATGGTAGAAACATCCTTTCGCAATCATCTTTCAAGCCTTAAGGTAAGAAATAAACTTCCATTTTAAAGCTGCAATATAACCCTTCAATTCGATGACAGGTTCTTCCGAAAAGTTAAAGCGTACAACTTTCTTCCAACAATCCACCTAGCATAACAAGAGGTCAACCAATCCATGCCCATTATGACATCGAGTTCTATCATTTCTAGTTCGTTCAAATCATCCACGGCGACAGTCTGGACTCATGGTTGGAGGGGAAAAAAGTGTTGTTTTGTCGTAACATCTATTGGGACTGGTCGAGTTCCAGCGCGGATCGAATATTTGCAGTCGCACGTGCTAGCGGGACGATTCCCACCTCCATACTTAAGTTTCATGGATTCCACAAGGTATGGCGATCATTAATCATTACATCACAACCTCAATACACCAACCTAACTACTACGGACTTGCCCATAGGTGTGCACAATTCAAATAGTATCCTTAACAACTCAAGTTCTTTACCAAATTTACCAATAACAAATGGAGTGATATACTACAGGGTATATCCTAGATTTATCAAAGCATACACGTTAAGGGAAAATATGGATAATATACTTGTAACAATATCTGGTGATGAATCTAGGTTTTGTCAGACTGATAATACATAAATGCAATTCTGTTTCCGCTTGAGCTAGTCACTCACCTCTATCTTTACCTCTTCCAATCGGTGGTTGCATACCTTTGTCACGAGGATGCGATGTCGATGATGAAGCTACTGCTGATCCCATCAGTGGTATCATGCTCCCCATATTTTTCACTCGACAAAAGCCCATGACGTGGTTGGGCTGCCACAAGAATAATACAAGTTTGAGCCCTAGAGGCAATGACCAAAATGATTCTTACCTCATCGGCTACAATGTGGTACCGGGGGCCTCATATTACTAGGGCCTCCACCATATTGTGAGCTCTATCCTCAGATATTTTGACCCTGACCGGAATATGGATGTTGAGGAATTGGAGGTCGAAACTCACCTCAAGGCTCATATGTATCACCTGTACACTGGGATCTCTTATGTTGGCCTCGGTCGTTCTCTCCAATGGCTCGATGTTACCTCTTACGATCCTCCAAGTTCTACGCATAGGCTTGAATACGAGCTATATCTATGTTCAAACTCAATGAAGCAGTAGTACATTCATTAATCAAATGTGGTCCCAAACCGCCCTAAAATCGATGTAGTCTATCAATCATTTATGCCACTATTGAAGGAGCATACTTGTCTAAGGAGTTAAATTGCAAGTTGTACTCCTAAACACTCATGGTACCCTGTTCCAAATGCAAAAATATATCTTTTTTCGCTCGACGGAGCTCCATAGGCAAGATTTGCTGCAAAGATGCCTTAGAAATTACTTCCACCCTATCGATGGAGAAAGAGGTCCCCTAGACTGTTCCCAAGTCTCATACCAAGTCACAGGTATATCTTGCAATCTATAAGAGGCAAGATCCACTGACTCAGTATCTGTGGCATGCATAACTCGTAAAGTCCGATATATCTAGTCTAGAAAATTCTGGGTATCCTCCTTTGGATCTAATCCTGCGAATATGGGGGGTGTCCAAATTTATGAAATCCCGAACTCTCGCACTGATTGCTCTATTTGAAGTGGTAGGGACTTGTCATTGGGCCTGGGAGGCTACTAATCGCGTCATAAATTATACTTCAATCCTCATATCTAATCCTGCTCAGGAACAACCAGGGGATGATGGTTTCTCTATGTTCTAAGGGTGGTGGAATTGTTCTCCGTAACCTGAATGCCAACCGCGTCGCGAGGTCTATGTTGACCCATAGGGGCAGGTAGCACCTAACTAATACTTTCTCCTCCTTTCTCATTCAATCCTTAAATAAGTGCATGATATCTCGTGGTAGGTATAGCAATAACATAAAAAACATGGGGATTAGAAGCGAATACTTACAACTCAGTTTTATCGCACGATTTAGATTAGAAAAAAGGGTAATCATGCTAACTATCCTATTGCCTCCTGTTTATAAGTATGTTACACGACATACCCATAAACAAGACTCTACTAGATATGGCTTGTAGACTACCTAGGACACGACCTGCTCTGATACCAAGTTTGTCACACCCCAACCATGGGAGGTGAGACCATCACATGGCACCCAAAGGTCTGTGCGAACCGACGTCTTCTCTTACATCCTTTTTATTCATAAACCTGGGACACTAAGGCCTCCAAGTAATAAAACCAGAATTAATACGTGTACAAATGATTAGCAAAAGAAACATTGACATTTCATTCATATACACACAACTGTATAGAATCATGATTCCCCCATTTTAGATACAACCAACTCCAGTCTACAAACCTCTAAGATAACCCAAAAGAGTTAAATATATAGACAAATTGGCCGGGACAGGGTCCCACCATACCTAAAATGTTAAGTCATGTGCTTTAGTACCTATTGACTTCAAACATCTAATCCGACGGAATGGAGTACAATGACCACTTAGCTAGAACTACAACCTATTGGGAAGGGAAGTACACGGTCTTTCTGTACTTGTGGGCATGAACACAGTGCCAAAAGAAAAGGGGTATCAATATTGAAAATGTACTGTGTATGTAACACTAAGAAGCATATAAATCAAGAACATATCATAGCATAAGAGATATGAGTACTCGATTTCAACTTGATTACCAGTGACAAATAACTGAAGGCAGAAACTCTGGAATCTATAGACTATGTATCATAAATGTATGCAAGCTTTCGTAAAGTCGAGCCACTCATTGGGGCCATTAATTAATTATAATACATATAAGTATACTTACCTTCAACCACTCTTTGGGGCATATTTCATCACTCCATAACCCGGCCTCATAGACGAATCGGTCGTATCCAATCACACAAGGGCTCGGTAACCTCACATCACATATTAAGAGGTCTTAGTTGTACCCGGTCTCAGTAGAACTTGGCATAAAAACTTCAAGAGGACTCGCTAAACTCACATCACACATCATCGTACCCGGCCACATAAGGGCTCGGTAATATATCATATCATGTCTCATCATACCTAATTGATAAGTGGTTGCCCATACTCGGCTGACTATAGCGCGGGTCAGTAAAATAAAATAGATACTATATATATATATAAGTGCAATGCAGTAGCAGTTTCAAAGGATAACAAGTTTAAACTCAGAAAGAATCATACTCTCCGACCACAAGATATCAACTAGGAACATTATAGACTTCGAAATAAATGCTACCGGCAAGAATGTACAAGAATAGAACAACAGCATTACAGGAGGGGGGAGACATAGTACTACAAAATCTTTCAATGTATAAATCATTTAGATGGATGAAGAGACTTACACCAACTCATGCCAAGAAAGAAAGTTGCCCTAAATACCTTGTTGAAGAACTAGCTACACTTATAAGGTGATTGATTCTGCCTCCAACAAACTCCTAGAATAAATACAACAAGATGACAGATGCAATAAATACAATTCCAATCTCATTCTCACTATATTATCCTAAATTCACCTTCGACCTTGTCTTAAATTGTTTGGGAATTCTAAATAGGTTGTTAAGAGCATTTTGGGAGAACTAATAATGAAACATGTTGCCATTTGCTACCCTCAAACGCGTCGCCGACTGATTATCCGTGTTAGAACCAAAATTACCAAGCTTTATTTAAGTGTGGGGTGTAACGCAAAAGTACCTTCACGATTGTGAATGCCAAATCTGCTTCTACTTCCTTTTTCACTAGTGCAACAGGAAAATCACGAACGTAAGGCGACCTTCCTCTCCTCTTCGCGAATGCAACCAACCTTTTGCGAATGCGCAGACTCTTCACTCTTTCTCTTATCCTTATTCGCGAATGCAACTCCCCTTCCGCAGACGTGAATCATAATAACCCCAGCCCCAAAATCCTTCATTGCAAATACGAGGCACCCTTCACAAACATGACGAACACCAGATACCAACACAACAGCCAATTCCAAATATGTCTAGGTGGTCCGAAACTCACCCGAGCCACCTGGGACTTCGTTCAATCAATTATAATTAGTCCAAATACCTT
This sequence comes from Nicotiana glauca, assembly GCA_026770625.1. NCBI lineage: Eukaryota > Viridiplantae > Streptophyta > Magnoliopsida > Solanales > Solanaceae > Nicotiana > Nicotiana glauca. The sequence continues at coordinate 69,887 of MU732487.1, forward strand.
ATCCAAACTTGTCCTAACACTTGTAAAGCCAATCCAATGCCAAAACATAGAATGATCATCAAACATTCATTCTTTCTAACTTCCAAACTTAAGAATTACCAACTTGCACACGCTTCCAGTGTGTGATTCACTCCAAGCACCCTGAGCCGACTCGAAATCATCTGAATAAGTCCAAATAACCATAAAATAGCTCGAACTTCTAAAATACAAATCTAAGTCTGAATTCCAAAAATTCTTGTTCAAGCCAATTTTTCTTACACTTGAACTTTCAAAGTGCCAACTTTTGACATAAGGTGCCGAATCCTCTCGGACCACTCGAGACTCGACCCGAACATACTCCTATGTTCAAAATTACCATATGAAGATATCAGAACCTTCAGATCATGATTCCCGGGTCATTTACCCAAAGAGTTGAATTTAGTCAAATTTAGCCACTTTAGGCCACTGCCATTGAATAAGTGTTCTGAATTCAATCCAAACCCTTCCGGAACCAAACCATTTGCACATGCAAGTCATAAATTAGTAAAAGCACATATGAAAAGTCTCAAATAGAGGAATAAAATTCTAGAAAGCAAAGCAGCTGATCGGGTCATTACATTCTCCACCTATTAAACAAATGTTCATCCTCGAATGGGTTTAGAAATCATACTTAGAATGCCAAACAAGTTTGGGTATATGCTTCGCATGTCCTCCTTGGCCTCCCATGCCTCCTCAAATGATTGTCCTCTCTATTGAACTTTCATACTCGAAATCTCCTTATACTTTAAATTGCGAGCCTATCTATCAAAAATAGCAACCGGCTCCTCCTCGTAACTCAAGTCTCCACCCATATGAATTTTTCTATAATCCAACACTTGGGGCCCTGTTAGAGTGGTACTTCTTGAGAATAAACATGTGGAATACTGGATGAACCCCCATGTGTTCGGAGGCAAAGCAAAACGATATGCAACCTTACTAACTAGCTTCAAAACCTCGAATGGGTTAATGAACCTCAAAGTCAACTTGCCTCATTTCCTGAATATCATGATACCCTTCATGGGCGAGACATTCAGAAGTACTTTCTCGCCCTCCATAAACGGCAAATCACTCGCTTTCTAATCCATGTAACTCTTCTATTGGACTAAATTGTGCGTAGCCGCTTTTGAATCAACATTACCTTATTTGAGGCATCCTTTACTAAATCAGTAACATAAAACCTAGCCTCCTCGGGCTCAAACCAACCGATTAGGGAACGACATCATCGGTCATACAAAGCCTTAAATGAAGCCATCTCAATGTTGGACTGATGGCTATCATTATATGTAAACTCGGCCAACGACAAGAGTCTGTCCTACTAACCTCTGAAATCAATTACACATTCCCTGAACATATCCTCCAATATCTAAATCATTCGCTCCAACTACCAACGGTCTGCGTATGAAAGGATGTACTAAGCTCTAACCGGGTACCCAATTCACCTTGTACTAGTTTTCAAAAATGCAAAGTGAACTAAGTGCCTTGATTTGAGATAGTGGAAATAGGCATGCCATGAAATCAGATAAAATGTAAATATGTTCAAACCTCTCTGAAGTATATATATCATCACCAGAATTAAGTGTGTACACTTAGGTAGTCTATTGATAATGGCCCAAACAAAAATAAATTTCCTCAACATCCATGGAAAACCAAAAACATGAAATCAATAGCAATGTGCTCCCATTTTCACGTTGGTATGACCATTTGGTGAAGTAAACCATAAGCCCTTTGGTGCTCGTACTTAACTTGCTATATATATATATATATATATATATATATATATATATATATATATATATTCAACTATGTCCTTATTCATCTGCTACCACCAGTAATGCTACCTTAGGTCACGAAACATCTTTGTGGCACCTAGATGAATAGAATAGCAGGAATTGTGAGTCTCCTCCAGGATTAACTCTCTCATGCCATCAACATTAGGAACATATAAGGGACCGTGGAGCCTCAGAACACCATCATCACCAATAGCCTCCTTGGCTCACCCTGTAGTACCATCTCTCTAGAAACAAGCAAATGCTGATCATCATATTGGCAAGCCTTAATCCGCCTAAATAAGGAAGACTGAGCTACAACACATGCAAGAACTCGACTGGACTCTAAAATATCTAACCTCACAATTTGGTTAGCTAAGAATTGAATGTCCAATGCCAATGGCCTCTCCTCTATTGGAATAAATTCCAAGCTACCTGTACTCTCGACCTTTCTGCTCAAGGCATCCGCGACCGCATTCGCCTTTCCTTGATGATAAGAAGTGTGATATCATAGTCCTTCAGTAACTCAAGCCACTTTCGCTGCCTCATATTAAGGTCTTTCTGCTTAAATAGATACTGTAAACTGCAGTGGTCGGTGTACACTTGATACAACAAACCATAGATATAATGCCTCCAAATATTAAGATCATGAACATCACAGTCAACTCTAAATCGTGCACATGGTAATTTTTCTCCTTGGCTTCAACTGACGAGAAATATAAGCAATCAGTCACCCTCTTGCATCAATACACAACCTAAACCAATGTGTGAAGTGTCTCAATAAACGATGTATATCCTCAAACCTAAAGGCAACACCAACACTGGTGTTATGGTCAATGTAGTCTTAAGTTTCTTAAAGCTCGCCTTGCAATAATTGGAATACCTAAACTGAACACCCTTCTAGGTCAATCTATTCAAAGGAGATACAATATACAATAAGCCCTCTACAAACCGACGATAATAACATGCTAGCCCCAAGAAACTCTTGATCTCAGTCGTTATGGTAGGATAAGGCTAGCTCTAAACTGCCTCGATCTTTCTAAGATCCAGCATAATACCCTCAGCAGATACAACATGCCCTAGGAAAGCCAGTGAGTCTAACCAGAACTCGCACTTAAAGAACTTAGCGTATAGCTTCTATTCCCTCAAAGTCTGAAGCACTACTCTCAAATATTATTCATGCTACGCGAGTATATAATTATGGCACGATGAATACAATCATAAAGGTGTCTAGATATCGCTTAAACACCTAATCCATCAAACCCATAACTGTCACCAAGGAATTAGTCAAGCCAAAAGACATCACTCAAAACTCATAGTGCTCATATCTAGTCCTAAAAGCCGTGTTCGGAACAACCGTAGCATGAATCCTCAAAAAAATGATACGCTGATCTCATGTCGATCTTCGAGAATGCCCTATCACCATGAATCTAATCAAATAACTCATCAATATGTGGCAAAGGTTACTTGTTCTTAATATTGAAGTTATTCAGCTGGTGATAGTCAATACAAATCCACATACTCCCATCATTCTTCTTTACAAATTACAGTAGTGGGCCCCAAGGTGACACAGTAGACCCGATGAATCTATTCTAGAGAAACTACTGAAGCTGCTCCTTTAGCTTTCTCAACTCTACAAGAGCCATACGATAAGGCGGAATAGAGTGTCACGACCCTAAAATGGACGCGGTCGTGATGGCGCCTATCATAAAACTAGCCAGCCGACATAAACCCCAAAACCAACCAAATAATTATAATAAGTCATTTAAAGTCATTAATAAGCTAAAATCCCAAAATGTAAGATAGAATAGAATAGTGTGGAAACAAAACACAACCCGACATCGGGGTGTTACCAGTCATGAGCATCTACAACTCGTCTAGGAATATAAAAAGACAACATAGTCTAAAACAAAGCTAATAAAAAGATGAATAAAGATAGGAAGGAGAAGCACTGGGCTGTGAACGCTAGACAGCTACCTAGTCAACTCCGAAAGCCTGTTGGAAGCCAAATCAGCACTTACTATCGCGACCCGAGACTCCTGGATCTGCACATAGGGTGCAGGGAGTAATGTGAGTATGCCAACTCAGTAAGTAATAAAAGTAAATGTAGCTGAGAAGTAATAAAACACGTAAACCATGTCAAGATGCTACAACAAAACAGTATAAGTCTAGAACAATATAGTAAAATAATAAAACTCGTAAAAACGACTCAGTTCAGTGAAAATCCTTTAAAACATCTTTCAATAGTTTCAAACGAGTGATGAAACTAGTGAGTAAAAGGATAAAAATGTAAACAACCCCTCGGGCATAACAACAATAGAAACTAGCCTCTCGGGCTATATCACAGTCACTCGTAATCAGCCCATCGGGCAATAACATGAAACAACAACAGTCCCTCGGGCAATATCACATCTCATACTGGGTACCCGCGCTCACTGGGGATGTGCAAACTCCTGGAAGAGCTCCTACAGCCCAAGCACTATCACAAGCCATCTCGTGGCATAACAAATCAGGCCCTGGCCTCTCATATATCACAACTCAGTACACGTGTTGTGGCGCACAGCCCGATCCCATAATAATCCTCAGACTCAGGCAATTGGATCACTCAGTCAGAATCCTCTCAAGCTACTTGGGCAATAATAAAACATGAAGCTCAGCCCGATATCATTTAGAATGTCAAAAACGGAGTAAATATGGTGAGTTATGAAAACAGTAGAATACAGCATGACTGAGTACAAATATAAAATGAAAACTGTAGTAAAAATTCCCTAAGGGTCCAAAACAGTGGGCACGGGGCCCAAATATAGCATTCAGCCCAAAACATGATAATACTTTCCAAAACATAATGATATCATTACATGACTTAACAGTCATACGGGACAAACTAAGTCACAATCCCCAACGGTGTACGACCCCACGCTCGTCATCTAGCGTGTGCATCACCTTATAGTAGAACCACGATATAAAATTCGGGGTTTCATAACCTCAAGACAATATTTACAATCATTACTTACCTCAATCCAATCTAAACCCTAGCCCCCGATGCCTTTGCCTCTCGACTCGGCCTCTGGATGCTCCAAATCTAACCAAAAACATATTTATACCATCAAAATATGCTAAGGGAACAAATCCCACTCAAAAATAACCAATTAACGCCAAAAGTCCCGAAATTGGCCAAACCCAATCCCTAGGCCCACGTCTCGGATTCCGATATAATTCAAAAAACTGGAATCCTTACACTCTCACGAGTGCATGTGTACCAGATATACAAAGATCCAACCACAAATGACCCCTCACTAGATTAGGGTCTCCAATTTCCAAGACCTAAATCCCTAATTTGCTACTAATTTCCATAGATTTCGAGCTTAAGCAGTTTAAAACCATCATAGAAACAAGTTTAGAGTCCAAAAACCTTACCTCCACGAAACACTCTTGAATTACCTCTTCAATTGGTTCTCCCAAGCTCAAACCCGTATGTGAAAATGGTGGAATAACCAAAAATTCGCGAAGGAATTAATTTATATGTTATGCCCCAGCTAAACTGCTTTTGCAGTCAAAATCTCGCACCTGCGGACCAGCACCTATGGTCCTAGGTGTGCATCTGCGGAAGTCACTTATCCTCTCAAGGACCGCACCTGCAATCAAAATCCCGCACTTGCGCTATCACAGGTGTGCTCGAACCTCTGCATCTGCGGTTCCAACTCCTCTAGCCCATTTTCGCATCTGCGGCTACTCGTCCGCTTCTTCGGCCCCCAAGCCACAGGTGCATTCAGCAGCTTCAGCTGCAAATTTCAAACTCCAAATTTCCCATCAACCATCCAAAATCACCCTGAGTCCCCTGTGACCTCAACCAAAAGTACGAACAAGACATATACCACTATCCAAACTTATACCAAACTTCGAAACACCTAAAACAACATCAAATCAACAAAATAACATTAGATTCAAGCCTAAGGTTTCCAAAAACTTCCAAATTCTTCTTTTGATCAAAAAGTCTACCAAACATCGTCTGAATGACCTAATATTTTGCACACACGTCACAAATGACACAACGGACCTACTCCAACTTTAGGAATCCCGTTCCTACCCCTATGAAAATCTCCGTTACCAACCGGAAAATGCCAAAATTCCAATTTCGCCAAATCAAGCCTAAATCTACTCCGGACCTCCAAAACACATTCCGATCACACTCCTAAGTCCCAAATCACCTCCCCAAGCTATCTGAATCATAAAAACCAAATTCCGAGATCATTTACTTACAAGTCAACTTTCGGTTGACTTTTCCAACTAAAAGGCCAACTTAAGAGACTAAGCGTCTCAGTTCTCTACAAAACCACTCCGAACCCAAACTAACCAACACGATACCACATAATACAGTTGAACAAGACATAAATAAGCAAAAATGGCTGGAAACAGAGCAGTAACTCATGAAACGACCAGCTAGGTCATTACATCATCCCCCTCTTAAACAAACATTCGTCCTCGAACGGGTCAAGAAACATACCTGAACTCTCAAATAGGTAAGGATATCTGCTCCGTATGTCTCGCTCGGTCTCCCAGGTAGCCTCCTTCATGGGCCGACCTCTCCACTGCGCTTTCACTGAAGTTATATCCTTTGACCTTAACTTTTGAACCTGACGCTCCAACATAGCTACTGGCTCCACATCATATGTCAAATCACCATCTAACTGAACCATGATGAAGTTCAAAACATGAGACGGATCACCAATATACTTCTGGAGCATAGAAACATGCAATGTCGGATGCACACTCGACAAGCTGGATGGCAAAGCAAGATCATAAGCCACCTCCCCAATCCTCCAAAGCACCTCAAAAGGCCCAATGAACTGATGGCTCAATTTTCTCTTCTTCCCAAATCTTATAACACCCTTTATGGGTGAAACATTCAATAGAACCTTCTCCCCAGCCATGTAGGACACATCACGAACCTTCCTGTCAGCATAACTCTTTTGCCTCGACTGCGCTGTATGAAGCCTCTCCTAAATCACCTTCACCTTATCTAAAACATCCTGTACCAAGTCTGTACCTAAAAACCTAGCCTCCCAGGGCTCAAACCAACCAACTAGAGATCTACACCGCCTCCCATATAAAGCCTCATATGGAGCCATCTGAATACTCGACTGATAAATGTTATTATAAGCAAACTCCACAAGTAGTAGAAACTGATCCCATGACCCTCTAAAATTAATGACACAAGTGTGCAACATGTCCTCCAATATCTGAATAGTGCGCTCGGATTGCCCATCCATATGAGGGTGAAAAGTTATGCTCAACTCAACCTGAGTACCTAACTCTTTCTGCACGGCTCTCTAAAACTGCAAAGTAAAGTGAGTACCCCTATCTTATATGATGGAAACTAGGACACCATGCAAACAAACAATCTCTCGAATGTAGATCTCTACCAACCGCTATAAAGAATAGGTAGTACATACAGGAATGAAGTGCGCGGACTTGGTCAGCCGATCCACAATCACCCAAATAGCATCGAACTTCTTCAAAGTCCGTGGGAGCCCAACAACAAAGTCCATGGTGATATGCTCCCACTTCCACTTTGGAATATCCATCTACTAAAGAAAGCCACCCGGTCTCTGATGCTCATATTTTACCTACTGACAATTGAGACATCGAGCTACAAATCCCACAATATCCTTCTTCATTCGCCACCACCAATAATGTTGTCTCAGATCTTGATACATCTTCGCAGCACCCGGATGGATGGAATACCGCAAACTATGGGCCTCCTCTAGAATCAACTCCCGAAGCCCATCTATATTGGGCATGCATATCCGGCCTTGAATTATCAATACCCCATCATCACCAATAGTCACATCCCTAGAATCGTCATGCTAAATTCTATCCTTAAGGAAAAGCAAATGAGGATTATCATATTGGTGCTCTTTAATGCGATCAAATAAGGAAGACCGAGAAATCACATAAGCCAATACTCGAATGGGCTCCTAAATATCCAATCTCATGAACCGATTGGCCAAGGCTTGAACATCAACTACAAGAGGTCTCTCCCCAACAAGAATATACGCCAAAGTCCCCATACTCATCACACTCCTACTCAAGGCATCGACAACTACATTGGCCTTCCTCGGATGGTACAAGATAGTAATATCATAATCCTTTAGCAGCTCCAACCATCTTCGCTGCCTCAGATTGATATCCTTATGTTTAAACAAGTGTTGGAGGCTACGATGATCGGTAAACACCTCATAAGACACATCATAAAGATAATGCCTCCAAATCTTCAATGCCTGAACAATGGTAGCCAACTCCAAATCATGAACAGGGTAGTTCTTCTCATGGGGCTTTAACTGACGAAAAGCATAAGAAATAACTCTACCCTCCTGCATCAACACACACCCAATACCAACTCTCGAAGCATCACAATACACAGTATATGAACCTGACGCTGATGGCAAAACTAGCACTAGAGTTATGGTCAAGGTAATCTTGAGCTTCTGAAAGCTCACCTCACACTCATCCGATCACATGAAAGGAGCACCCTTTTGAGTCAACTTGGTCAAGGGTGATGCTATAGATGAAAATACCTGAACTAACCGATGGTAGTAACCTTCCAAACTGAGAAAACTTTGAATATTTGTAGCTGAGGACGGCATGGGCCAACTCTGAACTGCCTTTATCTTCTTCGGATCAACCTGAATACCCTCACTGGACACCACGTACCCCAAGAATGCCACTAAACTAATCCAAAACTCACACTTGGAGAACTTTGCATAAAGCTTCTCCTCCCCCAATCTCTGTAACACAACTCTCAAATGCTCCTCCTGACTACGTAAATATACTAGAATATCATCAATGAAAACTATGACAAACTAGTTGAGATAAGGCCAAAACATGTTGTTCATCAAATACATGAATGTTGCTGGGGCATTGGTCAGCCCAAATGACATCACCAGGAACTCATAATGACCATATCGGTTCCTGAAAGCTATCTTAAGAATATTCGAGTCCCTGATCTTCATTTGGTGATACCCTGAACGAAGATCGATCTTGGAGAACACTTTCACTCCCTGAAGCTGGTCAAATAAATCATTGATATGAAGCAAAGGATACTTGTTCTTCATTGTTACTTTGTTCAACTACCTGTAATCAATGCACGTCCTCATTGTGCCATTCTTTTTCTTCACAAATAGAATAGGCGCACCCGAAGGCGACACACTAGGCCCAATGAACCACTTATTAAGGAGTTCCTGAAGCTTGTCTTTCAACTCCTTCAACTCCGCTAGTGCCATACGATATGGTGGAATAGATATGGGATGAGTGTCCGGCACCAGGTAAATACCAAAATCAATATCCCTCTCTAGGGCATGCCCGACAAGGCTATAGAAAAATATCAGAAAAATCCCTTACTACGGGAATAGAATCAATATTGGGAGTCTCTACACTGACATCTCTCACAAAAGCTAACTATGAAAGAAAACCTTTCCTAACCATCCATTGGGCCTTCAGAAATGAACTCACCCTACTGGGAACAAAATTAGTCAAACCTCATCACTCAATGTGTGGCATACCCAGCATAGCCAACGTTATTATCTTAGCATGATAGTCCAATATAGCACGACATGCAAATAGCCAATCCATTCCTAATATTACGTAAAAGTCCACTATACACAATAACAAAAGGTCCACTCGGGTCTCCATACCCCCTATAGTCACCACACATGATCGGTACACATGATCTACAATAATAGTATTGCCCAAACTGAGATAATACCTGTAATCACAGCATCTGAAGAAATAGCATCGGGTCTAGCTGGGAGTGTATAGAAATGGGCCTGACCACTACCTGATCGACCTCCCCCTTTGGGGCGACCCCTAGCCGAGTGTCCTTGACCCCTGGTAGGCGGGTGGTGAAGCCACTGGTATTGAAGTCGATGGCTAACTCCTCTGCTGAGATGAACCCCCAAGATGACAAGGACACTGCCTCCACATATGCCCTAACTCTCCACACTCATAACAACTCCCTAGTTCTAGAGACGGGGACTAAAGGGAACCCGTAGCACCAGAATGACTAGCAGATGCACCTAGCATAGAAGAGCCCTGAACTGATGGAGCATGGGACGAACTTTGGGCTGGAAAGGCACTAAGTGATGAATAGTCCTGATGAGAACTGTGAAAACCATGGCCCAATGATGCCTCACATAACCTGGGCGGGCTGACTAAGCATGCCTGAATGGGTGGCCTCTGTCATACTAAAACTGACCTCTCGAAGGAGCACCACCGAAACTACCAGATCCTCGAGCCTCTTGGACTCTCTCTCATCTCGCTCCTAGCAACAAAATGACTTAATCTCGCGAGCAATATCAACAACCTCCTCAAAAGTAGCACCTGACACCCTCTCCTTGGTCATGAGAATCCGAAGCTGATATGTGAGGCCATCAACTAACCTCCTGATAACGAGCTAACTCTGAGAACCTCATCTCATACTGCGTCATAGTCAAATCACCCTGTCGCAACTACTCGAACTGCCTGCGCAGCTCCTCCCTATGGGACTGTGGCACATACTTCTCCAAAAAGAGAACTGAGAACTGCTTCCAGCTAAGGGGCGCTGCACCAATAGGACTACACCTCTCATAAGCCTCCCACCAAGTAAAGGAAGCTCCAAAAAACTGAAAAGTAGTAAATTTACCCCGATGGTCTCCCGAATACCCGTTGTACGAAGAATCCTCTAACACTTGTCCAAGAAACCCTAGTCATCCTCGCCCTATGTACCACTGAAAGTCAGAGGCTGAAGTCTACCAAACCTTTCCATTCTCGTTGCTCGTCCTCTAGCATAACAGGAGCTACATAGTCCTGAGCATCTGCAATCGGCTGGGCTGGATATGGCCCCAGTGTCTGAAGTCCCTGCACAACCTACTCAGGTGTGCGAGCGATAAGAGTCTGAGTGCCCCCCCCCCACCTGAGAAGTAGTTGCGGGTGTAGGAACTGAGACCGACGGAGCTAGGCCAATACAGACTGATAGAATCTTGGCCAGGGCGTCCTGAAGGCCTGGAATCACAATAGGTATAGCTGGTGCTGTCAAAGCATCCACAACTAGGACCTGATCATGAATTGGGATAGCTAGTGGATTTGCATGTGCTGCCCTAGCTACTGTGCAGGCTACACCCTTCCCCTACCACGGCCTTGACCTCGTCCTTAGCCTCTAGTGGCCCCAACTGGTGGTACTGGTAGTCGTGCATCCTGACCGGTAGCACGTATCCTCACCATTTGTGAGAGAATACAATAACAGTGGTTTGGTACTAGAATCAACAGATTCTCACGACAGGAATTCAAGGATATGAAGTTTTCCTAAAGAATCTGCAGCCTCCCAAGGATAAATACAAACGTCTCCATACCTATCTGTGAGACTATACTAAACCTTCTCATGACGCGTGAGACCTATGTAACTTAGGTTCTGATACCAACTTGTCATGACCCTAAAACGGACCCGATCGTGATGGCGCCTATCGTGAAACTAGGGTAGAAGACACAAACCCCAAAACCAACCAAATAATTATAATAACTCATTTAAAGTCATTAATAAGCTAAAATCCCAAAATTTAAGATAGAATAGAACAGTGCAGAAATTAAACACAGCCCAACATCGGGGTGTTTCCAGTCATGAGCATCTACAACTAGTCTAGGAATATAAAGACAACATAGTATGAAATAAAGCTAATACAAAGATGAATAAATATAGGAATGAGTAGCACTGGGCTGCGAACGCCAAGCAACTACCTAGTCAACTCCGAAAGCCTGCTGGAAGCCAAATCAGCACTCGCTATCGCGATCCGAGACTTCTGGATCTGCACACAGGGTGCAGGGAGTAATGTGAGTACGCCAACTCAGTAAATAATAAAAGTAAAAGCAGCTGAGTAGTAAGAAAATACGTAAACATGTCAAGTTGCTACAGCAAAATAGTATAACTCCAAAACAATGCACTAAAATAATAAAACTCGTAAAAATGACCCAGTTCATTGAAAATCCTTTAAAACATCTTTCAATAGTTTCAAAAGAGTGATGAAAATAGTGGATAAAAAAATAGAAATGCAAATAGCCACTCGGGCATAAAATCAATAGAAACCAGCCCCTCGGGCTACATGACAGTCACTCGTAATCAGCCCATCGGGCAATAACATGAAACAACAATAGCCCCTCGGGCAATATCACATCTCACATTGGGTACCTACGCTCACCGGGGGTGTACAGACTCTTGGAGGGGATCCTACAGCCCAAGCGCGATCACAAGCCATCTCGTGGCATGACAAATCAGGCCCTCGGACTCTCATATATCACAATTCAGTACACATGCATGCAGCACACAGCCTAATCGCATAATAATCCTCACAACTCTAGCCCTCAGCCTCAGTCAGAATCCTCTCAAGCCACTCGGGTAACATTAAAACATGAATCTCAACCCAAAATATCATTTAGAATATAAAAAACGGAGTAAATACGGTTGAGTTATGAAAATAGTAGAATACAGCATGACTAAGTACAAATATGAAATCAAAAAGTGAGGAATAGTAGTAAAAATCCTCTAAGGGTCCAAAACAGTTGGCACGAGGCCGAAATAGAGCATTCAGTCTAAAACATGATAATATTTTCCAAAATATAACAATATCAAACAAGTTTTAATCAAATACCTGACTTAACAGTCACAAGGGACGGACTAAGTCACAATCCCTAATGGTGCACAAATACATGCTCGTCATCTAACGTGTGCGTCACCTCATAGTAGCACCACGATGTGAAATCTGAGGTTTCATACCCTCAAGACAACATTTAAAATCATTACTTACCTCAATTCGGTCCAAACCCTAGTCCGCGATGCCTTTGCCTCTCGACTCGGCCTTCAGATGCTCCAAATCTAACCAACAATAGATTTATACCATCAAAATATGCTAAGGGAACAAATCCCACTCCAAAATAACCAATTAACACCAAAAATCCCAAAATTAGCCAAACCCAACCCCCGGGCCCACGTCTCGGATTCTAATAAAATTCACAAAACTGGAATCCTTACACTCTCATGAGTTCATGCATACCAAATATACTAAAATCCAACCAACAATGACCCCTCAAATCCCTAGATTAAGGTCTCCAATTTCCAAGCCTTAAGCCTTGATTTTGCTACGAATTTTCATAGATTTCAAGCTTAAACAGTTAAAAACCATGATAGAAAAAGTTTAGTGTCCAAAAACCTTACCTCCACGAAACCCTCTTGAATTCCCTCTTCAATTTGCTCTCCCAAGCTCAAACCCGTATGTGAAAATGGTGGAATAACCAAAAATTCACGAAGGACTTGATTTATGTGTTTTGCCCCAGCTAAACCGCTTTTGCGGTCAAAATCTCGCACATGTGGTCCTAGGTGCGCATCTGTGGAAGTCACTTATCCGCTCAAGGACCGCACCTGCGATCAAAATCCCGCACATGCACGATCGCAGATGCGCTCAAACCTCCGCATCTGCGGTTCGTGCTCCTCTCGCCCATTTTTGCATTTGCAGCTACTGGTCCGCTTTTGTGGTCCCCAAGCCGTAGGTGTGGTTATAACAGTAATTAAGCAGTTTTAGCTACAAATTTCAAACTCCAAATTTCCCGTCAACCATCTGAAATTATCCCGAGGCCCCCGGGACCTCAACCAAAAGTACGAAAAAGACATATACCACTATCCAAACTTATAGCAAACTTCGAAAAAACTAAAATAACATCAAATCAACAAAATAACATTGGATTCAAGCCTAAGGTTTCCAAAAGCTTCTAAATTCCTCCTTTGATCAAAAAGTTTATCAAACCTCGTTCAAATGACCTAAAATTTTGCACACACGTCACAAATGATACAACTGACCTACTCTAACTTCCGGAATCCCGTTCTGACCCATATATCAAAATCTTCGCTTGCCAACAGGAAAAATGCAAAAATTTCAATTTTGCCAATTCAAACCTAAATCTACTCCGGACCTCCAAAACATATTCTGATCATGCTCCTAAGTCCCAAATCACCTCCCTAAGCTATCTGAATCATAAAAACCAAATTTCGAGATGGTTTACTCACAAGTCAACTTCCAGTTGACTTTTCTAACTAAATCGCCAACTTAAGAGACTAAGTATCTCATTTCTCTACAAAACCACTCCGAACCCAAACTAACCAATATGATACCACATAATACAGTTGAACAAGACATAAAGAAGTAGAAATAGGGGGAAACGAAGCGGTAACTCATGAAACGACCGGCCGGGTCGTTACATAAAGATAGGCTGGGTACTTGGCACTAAATCAATGCTGAAGTCAATACCATTTCTAGTGGCATGTTTGGTAAGTCAGCATGAAATACATTGGGAAAATCCCTCACCACATGCACTAAATAACCTTTCTCAACCATAAGTTGAGCCTTCAAGAAAGAAATAAACTGATTGGATGCATTACTAGATAAGCATCTCCATTTCAGCCTAGGAAACTCTATCATCACCAATGTAATAGTCTTGGCATGGAAATCAAGAATATCATGATGCTGATACAACTAATCCATGCCAAGGAGGACATAAAAATCAATCATATAGAGCAATAAAGATTTGATCTAGTCTCATACCCATAAATAGTCACCATACACGAATGGTAAATTCGATATACAATAATAGAATCATCCACTAGTATGGACACATAAACAAGAATACCCAAAGACTCATGAGAACCTCAAAATAAGGAGCAAAATGAGAAGACACATGAGAATAGGTAAACCTTGGATGAAACGGTATTGTTGCATCTTTATGACATACAAAAATAATACATGTACCCACAGTATCAAAGGCTACTACCTCTGGCATGGCTAGGAAGGCATAAAATATGGCAGTAGCACCTGGCATGCACCTCTTGAGAGAGCTCTACCCACTTGCCCTCCATCTCTAGCCGGCTAGATGGGTGGTGCAGCAACTGGTGCTATAATTAGGGGATGATGCACATACTACACTACCTAGCCCCGAAGTGTGGGACAATACCTCTCTTGTGACCAAGCTCCCTATACTCAAAACAACCCCTAGCTATGCGGGATTGTTGATTCTGAATCTAGCCGGTGATGTCTTGAATGCCCTCTAGAAGAAATATGAATAGTCAGAGGGTGGTAGGTACCCTCTGGAATAGAGCTGAAGTATGATTGCGCTGGAGCACCCCTGATAAGTCGTGGTGCTGAATACATTGTCCTGCTAGGATGACCCCACCTAAACTGACCTCTGCCCTAGATAGGGTGCCACTAAAACCTCCAAAATACTGAGGATGCTTTTTCTTCGATGTGGCCTCTCTGCTCTAGCTACAAATATGCTCAATCCTCTAAGCTATCTCTAAATTTTGGTGGAAGGAAGGCCCAGTTGTGTCTCTCGGGCCATAGTAATCGGAATTACATAGTACAAGCCTAAAATAAATTTCTACATCCTCTCTGCCTTCGTGGGAAGTAATATAGTTGCATATGAGCAACTCAATCAATCTTGTCTGATAGACTATCATAGACATCTGGCTCTATTAGAGCTGCTCAAAGTGGCTCCATAACTCATCCCTCCTAGTGGATGAAAATACTTCTCCAGGAAGAAGTGAGTGAATTGATCCCAAGTCAAGGGAGGTCAACCTACCGGTCTACCCAGAAGATAAAACTGCCACCATCTACATGCCTTCACCCTCTTCTCAAATGTGGTGAAGTACACCCCATTAGACTCCACTAGTCTCAAATTATGCAACCTGTCCCTATAAAGGTCAATAAAATTCTATGGGTCCTCTAATGGTTCACAATAAAAGTGGGGAGTATGAAGCCTCTGAAATCTCTCCATCATCTTATGCACATCAGTAGTAATGGATGGTCTTGTCTCTCATATAGCTCCTGTAACCGACTGAATACCGCCCGCAAGTAATACCTTGAGGTCTAAAAAATAGCATCAACCTGATCTGGTGTTCGGGTGATCGGGGTTTGAACTTCCCTCCTATCTGAGATATGGTCGGGTCCCGTCTGAGTCATAATATCCATAAATGGAAACATATAGCCCATGACCTCCAAAAATTCTGGTGCAGTCGTGAGTTCTGTCGTGTCCTTCTTGGATACAGGTATATTTCCCTAACCCTCAACAATATAATCCTATACCAGATCCACTAGTGGTGCCTTTGGAACGACTCTAGGATGCCCTCGTCCTATAGAAGGAGTAGTGGCCCTTCCTCGACTTCCACCTCTACCTCTAACAGCTGGAGGCACATTCCCTCCATAGCCAACTGGTGTTCCGCGCGTGTCTTGACCATTTGTGAGAGAATAAAGATAGATTTAGACTTAGAACAATATTGGCAATATGATAAGAAAATGAAGAAAGATAAGTTTCATTACGCCCTATAACCTCGCAAAGATAAGTATAGACGTCGTTGTACCGATCTGCTAGACTCTATTAGGATTTCTCATTACTCATGTGACCTATATGAACATAGTGCTCTGATACCAACCTATCATGAACCAATTCCCCCCATAAGATGAGATGGCGTCCAATGCTACCGTTAGGCAAGCCAAAAATAACTCAACACTATGACAAGTAGTCCATAACACTTTTTAAAAAACAAGTAACGAGATGAACAAGAAGAAATCATTCCATTCTTAGGTTAAGATACTAGTATCATCATTAAGATTTTAAACATGATCAAAATGTAAGGCTGAATATCATAACTAACTTATAACCATGAACAAAGAGTCTACAACCTCTGAAACCCTATATGATAATTGCATGAGCAACTACTTGAATATACAATACTACCACAATAACTGTCTAGAGTTAGAAAGTAGATAAAATACAGTAAATAAATAAGAAGGAGACCTCGTGTGCTGCATATCTAAACATAGAAAGTAGCTTAGCACTATGTCTCCTCTATCTTAAGCTCAACCCTACCAAGTGTGCATTTGGTATTTCATCTGGAAAACTATTGGGATTCATAGTTAGTCGTTGAGGAATTGAGTTTCACCCATCAAAGATCAAATTTATCCATGAATTTCCACCTCTAAGGAACAAGACTGTCAATCACAACTTTGTTTGAGCTCCTTGAACCAAGATCTCGGAACATCCAAAATTCTAGGTAGAGTTACCGCCATGTTGACTTGTCCTCGGCCATAGTCCCATTCCCTTAGATGATTTCTCAACTCCCTCTCTAGTTAAGCCTTTTGTAAGCGGATCCGCAACATTATCCTTTGATCTTACATAATCAATAGTGATAATTCCACTAGAAAGTAGTTGTCTAACAGTATTATGTCTTCGTCGTATATGATGAGACTTTTCGTTATACATAACGCTCCCTGCCCGTCCTATTGCAGCCTCACTATCGCAATATATGCAAATAGGAGCCAAAGGATTTGGCCAGAACGGAATGTCTTCTAAAAAATTCCGAAGCCATTCAGCTTTTTCACCGGCTTTATCCAATGCTATAAACTCTGATTCCATTGTAGAGCGACCAAATAGGGCGCCCGTGCAATTTTTATGAAAATAATCGAAATTGAAGTAAAAATTGCATGGACCCGTTTAATCTATACCCATTTTTTAAAAGTTTTAACTTATACCCATTTTTTAAACAACTTCAGCCCCCTTTCTCCTCCTCCTCCTTCGTTTTCTTCTTCTTTCCTATGTCGTTGTTGGTGCTGCTATGAAACTTCAGTTCATGGGATGATTGCCATACGCATACGCACTTATACGACCACCGGAAGGACCTATCATAGTACCTACACAATTAGTGCAGAAGCGTAGTGAGAGTACGTAAATCAACGCGTACCCAGTAAGTATCTAGACTAACCTCGAAGAAGCCGCAGTGAGGGGAAGACGTCGCCACTTTCTAATGATCCTTTAATTAAATATAGATAAGAATTAGACATTTAGGAGGCATGATAAGTAGCAATAAAGCAGATGAATATGCAAAACATGCTTTTCAATAAAAGAACCAAGTACAAATCCGTCAAGTACCAACTACTATCTTGAATGTTGTATATGTGATAAGGAATATACTAGGTTTGTTGTTATTGTTGTTGTTGTTGTATATGTGACCAATGTTAGTGTGAGCACGTGATTTTTGCCCCAAGTTATTAATTCCGAAATAAAATACAAAAAATTTTGATTGAAATTGGTTGATCATTGTGTAGAAATACCAGTGTTTGTTTTTATTTGTTGAAAATAAAGTAAAGAAAATTAAAACAAAATACATTTGTGTATTAATAAGAAAATACCAAAATATAAGAAAATTACTCTTAAATTCTAGAAAATCAGAAAAATT
>MU732489.1:10610-20759 GCA_026770625.1 Nicotiana glauca
AAAAAGAATCATAACAGCACAAAGAAGTCCAGCTAAGCTAACTCATGTCACATGTGTGCACACAATCATGATAGAGAATAGAGCACAACAAGAAAGTACTAACATAATAAAACGACGATTGATATTAATAAAGTTTTAATATATCTCTGCTTTGAAAAAGCGAAAGGAAACATTGGACTTGTTAACGAGAGCAGTAGTGTTTCATCTCAACCACATAAAAAACATCCGCCAAAACATCATAAAAAAAACATAACAAATATTTCCAGAAACTGGTCACTGAAGGGGTACTTAGGGGGCACTAGGAGTAAAAGGCTTGGTAGCTGCAGCAAGTATTTGGAGAACGGGGTCTATTCGGGCATTTACCGACTTTTGCTCATTGAGCAGTTCTACTTTCAGGTTCTCTACTTGCGCCCTGATATCAACATTCTCTTGTTTCAAACGAGCCACTTCATCATTTGACATCGGAACCCCTCGGGCTTGCTGACCTTCCAAGATAGCATTCCTGGCATTCAACCGACGAATTTCCTCTGCTGCACTGTTCTGAGCATTTATAAGTTGTGAGACGGTTGATGTACTTCCTACCCCCCCCCCAATACTTTTCCACACACTCACACTCTTACAAAGTCGTCTGTGAGAAAGTCTGCTTCCTAGTCCCCACTTTCCCCGTCCCCAGTGGGACTTTAAAAAATTTGAACACGGGAGTAAGCAGGAACCCATAGGGAAGGCCATGATTACCATGTTTGAAGGTGGCAACCTTTTGCATGTGTTCAATCATAATAGCAGGCAGACTCACCGGAGTAAAATTGTCCAGTTGCTCCATTAAGAATAGGTCAGACTTAGAAGTCACTGACCTCCTTTCAGCTCGAGGCAATATAACTTTGTTATCCAATTCAAACAGCAGCTGGTAGACATGGAGGAGTGCTTTCTTATTGATCCGGTCCCTTTTCTGGTTAGCATTGTCTTTTACCACGGCATTTCTGAAGTTATATTGACACACATCTCTTACACTAGACACACCAGCTGTAGGAACTTTTAAAATCTCTCCAAGCAACTTTACATCAAAGACGATGTCCACCCCATTGAACAAAGCACAAATGTGGTCAGTATCAACTGAAAAGAGGCTAGCAAAGAAACTTTGTACCTCATCCTCATATACCTTAGGCACATCAATTTCAAATAGATGCACCTAACGTTGAAACTTGACCATTTCCAGAATTTGGCACATTCCAGCTATCTTAGAGATTGTTGGGTCAAACGTACGACCCAGCAGAACTTTTTGATGCCTCTGGCATTTAGAGCCAAGGATGAATTCACTTCTCCCTCTCTTCACAGAACCAGGTTCTTCAAAGTGTTCAGAGTTGCGTTTCTCCGACTTCTCTCCATTGATTTTTCCTTTACCCTTGGACTTGACTAGCACTTCCTCATCAGACATTGAAGACTCATTCACCACCTCCTTCATCTTAGGCCTTGATGCTGACCTCTTCTATATTGAAGCATGCTTCGTCTTTTTCGAAGACCGTCTAACAAGTGAACCAGGTTCATCTGGGGTTTACTCTTCCACCTCGACTACAAGGATCGCCTCATCACTTGCAGGGACACCTTCTTTTACCAACTTTCTCCTCTTCTTCTTACTACTCTTCTTGCTCTTTTGAAGAGCAGAGTCGTAGGTTACCTTAACTTGAAGCCTGATAGTAGGTCATTTTGTTTCAGACTCTGGGGTGGACACAACCCTCCGCTTACTTATGAATACATCAAAAACCACATTACCTAAGTCTTCTTCAGCACTAGATCTTGTTTCAGGTACTTGAATTTCCAAGGGCACAACAACGAATGCAGGAACAAACTATCCTGGGAATGAGATCTCTGACCTGGGTCCTCCGAAGAGGGATTAGGTTCCTCATGTGATGCCCCAGTAGCATCTGCTACTGCATGCCCCAGTAGTTTCTGCTACTGCATCCCCTTCAATAGCTACAATGGCCCCTTCTTCCTCCACACTTTCTGTCTTATTTTTTTTAGATGTAATCTCATGTAGTACACCATCAGCAGACACCACAAACACGGTTACAACATTTTTCTCTTCCTCAACCGGTGCGTCCACCACCGTGGAATCGGTAGCAACGATGGCAAAACTCTTTGTGACCTCAGGATTTTCACCTTGTTCTCCACTTAGGTTTTACTGGTGGGAGCCTCAGACGATGGGGAGAACGAAGCAATAATTTTAAGGGTTTCTGAGTTAGGAAGAGACTGGGAAACTAGGTGAGGTGAGACTGTAGCGTCAGGAATAATAGAGGGTAAGTAACGCTCAACGGGAGCGGAAAGCTCCATAGATTGATCAGTGGTAGTTACAACTGAGACAGGGAGATCAGAAGTCTCAGCCATTGAAGGAGTGGTGTGACGATCCTTTTGGGAAATTCTAGTGTATGACTTATTGTTAAGAAGAGCAGAAAAGAGGGTTTTTAAAAGAAGAGAATAATTATGAAGAGAGAGGAATAGGCACCGGTTCTGAAACGACGGTTGGACATGGAGAATTGCAATGTTTCAGAGGGAGATGGAACAATTTGAAATGAAGAGATGTGACAGCAGGATCTGAAAAGTTGATGACACGGCAGTTGTGTTTTGTACCCCTTTTTAAGACATGTATTAAAGGATGCACAGAACTACTAACCTTTGATACACGAACCAGGTTCTTGACCCCTTTTTTAAAGAATCAATCCTCTTTTATCATTCATGCACTACATTTACTGCTTCTATACTCATCATGCGTGTTTACTTCAACGGTATTAAAGTGAGTTAGACATGGCCAGAAAACACTTTGATCCAGTTGTTTCTTGAAGGTAAAAGCTAACTAAAGAGGAATCAGGTTCTCAATTAGGCTTTAAAAGCCCCAGCTTCACTCTGTTTCTTTCAAATTGTTCCCTACTTAGCGCCTTGGTGAAAATGTCTGCAATTTGATCTTTTGTGCTATAGAACTTCATACATATCAACCTTTTTTCCATATTGTCTCTCAGAAAATGATGCCTCACATCGATATGTTTGGTCCTTTTGTGTTGAACTGGATTCTTGGCCATATTGAGTGCACTAGTGTTGTCACATAGAAGGGGCACACTCTCAGTGAGTACCCTAAAGTCCTCCAGTTGATGTTTGATCTATAAAAGTTAAGCACAACAGGATGCTACAGTTGCATATTCAGCTTCAACTGTTGAAACAGCCACTGAATTTTGCTTACTTGTACCCCAAGAGATAAGACATGAACCTAAGAAGTGAGCCATTCCAGAAGTGCTTTTCCTGTCCACAAGATAACCTGCGTAATTTGCATCAGCATACCCAATCAGATTAAAATTGTCACCTGATGGATAATACAACACCATGTCCTGTATTCCTTTGAGATATCATAGTATTCTTTTAGCAATCTTCAGGTGAGATTCCTTGGGATTTGATTGAAATCTTTTACATAGCCCTACACTAAAAATAATATCAGTTCTGCTGGCAGTGAGATAGAGGAGAGACCCAATGATGCCTCTATACACGGTTTGATTTACATGAGATCCAGTTTCATCCATGTCCAATCGTGTGGCAGTAGCAATGGGAGTGTCTATCACCTTTGATGCTTCCATGCCAAACCTCTTCAAGAGCTCCGTGATGTATTTTTGCTGACAAATGGATATACCCTTTGGGTACTGTTTTACTTGAAGACCCAAGAAGAAGTTCAGTTCCCCCATCATGCTCATTTCAAATTCACTTCCCATGAGTTTTGCAAATTTTTCACACACAGAATCAACTGTTGCTCCAAAAATGATATCATCAACATAGACCTGAATAATGAGCAGGTTACTTCCTCGTTTCTTTAAGAAAAGAGTGTTGTCAATTTTTCCCTCTTTTAAAGCTATTTTCCAAGAGGAAATTTGACAACCTTGCATACCAATCTCGAGGAGCCTGCTTTAGCTCGTACAAAGCTTTGTCCAGTTTAAACACATATTCAGGGTGCTCATGACATTCAAACCCTAGCGGTTGCTTCACATAGACTTCTTCTTTCAGGAGTACATTCAAAAATGCACTCGTGACATCTATTTGGAACAAGGTAAATTCCATATAAGACGTAAAAGAGATTAGAATTCTAATAGCTTCCATGCGAGTCACTGGAGCAAACGTTTCATCATAGTCGATCCCTTCCTCTTGATTGTAGCCTTGGACCACTAGCCTTGCCTTGTTCCTTATGGTAATTCCATGTTCATCGAGCTTGTTTCTAAATACCCACCTGGTTCCTATAATGGTTCAATTTGGGGGTCTAGGTACCAGATGCCACATATTGTTTCTCTCAAACTAATGTAGCTCATCTTGAATGGTTGTAATCCAATCTACATCTTTCAAGGCTTCTTTGATATTTTTGGGTTATATTTGGGAGAGAAAAGCTGAGAAGGCAAGTGAATTTCTGACTCTTGACCTGGTTTTGTACTCCAAAATCTAGAGGAGTGATAATGTTGTCTATTGGATTGGAGATTTTGTGTCTCTAGTTAGACGCCTGAGTTTTATTCCGAGAGGAGGAATATATGCTTGGCTGATTTTTCCTCTATCCTTCTCTCAGGTGCTAGTGGAGTTCCCTGAACTACATCAACCACTCTTTCTTCAGCTTCAGTGGTTGTAATTGAAGTGCTTGGTTTTGTTGACGATGAGGTAGTGTTGTCTTCATTTGGATCCTTTACTTGACTCATCATATCCACCTTTCCGTTTGTCATGTTAATGACTTCACCAGGAATTAGTGAGGGTTCTCCATCTTGATCTTCCTCAACACTCTTCTCAAATGATGGTTAAGATTCATCAAAAATAACATGGACACTTTCCTCAACTTAATGAGTCCGCTTGTTATATATCTTGTAAGCTTTGTTTTGGGAAGAGTAGCCTAGAAATATTCCTTCGTCATTCTTGTCATCGAATTTACCAAGCTGATTCTTTCCATTATTGAGAATATAGCATTTGCATCCAAATGTTCTTAGGTGAGTCAGCTTGGGTTTTCTTCCATTCAACAATTCATACGGGGTTTTGTTCAGAAGTGATCTGATCATGCACCTGTTCACTAAGTAACAGGCAGTGTTGACAGCTTCAGCCCAGAAGTTATTTGTAATTCCACTATCAATCAGCATTGTTCTTGCCATTTCTTCCAGAGTTTTGTTCTTCCTTTATACTAATCCATTTTGTTGGGGAGTTCTGGGAGCTGAGAAGTTGTGAGTGATGCCATTTTCATTACAGAATTCATCAAATTTGACATTGTCAAATTCTGTCCCATGATTTGATCTAATGCATACGACTCTAGACTCCATCTTTACCTGTATTTTCTTCACAAAGGCCACAAATACTTCAAAGTTTCATCTTTGGTTCTGAGAAATAGAGTCAATGTGAATCTGGAATAGTCATCCACGATTACGAAAATGTATCTTTTTCCTCCTCTACTTTGCACTCTCATAGGTCCACACATATCTATATGCAGAAGCTCTAGTGGCTTTGAGGTGCTCACATCTCTTTTAGACTTAAAAGAGGACTTCACATATTTTCCTCTAGCACAGGCATCACAGACTTTTTGTATCTTGAATTGGGACATAGGCATACCATGGACCAGGTCCTTCTGAATTAGTTTGTTCAGAAGGGAAAAGCTTGCATGGCCCAGTCTTCTATGTTACAGTTTATCATCATCTTCAACAGCTTTCAGACAACTCAGATCACCACTCTGTAAGGATTCGAAATCAGCAACATAGATGTTCTTGTATCTTTTGGCCACCAGTACTATTTCACCGGTCACAAGATCAGCGTATGTATATATTTTGGACAAGAATTCTACCTTGTTTACTTTATCACAGATTTGAGAAACACTCAGGAGAATATATTTAAGCCCATTGACATTGTACACATTTTCAATAAAATGAGTGAATGACTTCCCAACTTTTCCAACTCCAAGAATATACCTCTTTTTCCATTGCCAAAGGATACACTCCCTCCTTGCAGGGATTTTAGTGAAAGAAAGTCTGTGGTGTTCCCTGTCATATGATTTGAACACTCACTATCCATGAACCATTGTTGACTACTTCCTTTCACTATTCCCTGCACAAGAGATTAAAAGTTAGTTTTAGGAACCCAAGCAAGTTTGGTCTCTTGTAGTAGGCAAGAGGATGAATACGAGTTTTCTTAGTCCATGCAGGTAATGTCTGTTTTTTTGTGAGTGGAACCTGGTCCTTCTTTTGTAGTCACCTTTTCAGCAAACACTTTGTTTTTCTAAACTGATTGATTCTTGGCATAGACATCTTCTTTGAAGTGACCAGTTTTCCCACATTAGGTACAAGACCAGTCATCAATGATAGTGACGTACTTATTGTGAGGGTTATGAGGAGTTTTCTTCGTTTGGAACCCTATTCCCTGCCTGTTTTTACAATCATTAGTATGCAAGGCAGTGGTAGCTTCTGAGGACGGGGTCCACTTTAGAGACTTTTCAAGATCATTCTTTACTCTTCCCAGATTGGTTTGGAGTTGCTTGTTTTTCTCAATTTCAGCACACATCCTAGATCTCATAGCTTTCACCAAATTTTCAAGCCTAATGTGTTCCTCACTGGCTATCTCCTTTTCTTTTCCAGAATTTTCAGGTTTTGACTTAGTCCATAGTTTCACTATTGTTTCCCTTAGGTCTGCAAATTCTGTCAACAGGTCATTCTTTTCCTTTATGAGGATTTCAATAGTTTTATTATGGTCAGTAACTACGGCCACTACACCGTCTCTCATTTGTTCAAATTCTCCTAATTCTAAGGTCAAAGAATCCATATCCTCCACAAGACTATGAAAAGCAGTGATTAATACATCAGCTAAATACATGAGTTTTTTTTGGAGAATATGATTTCAGATTTCTCTGAACATCCCTAAAATTTACCTCTTTGTTGCCATTGTCTTCATCATCATCTGATTGAGCCATCAAAGCAAAAGTTGAGTCATATCCGATCTCTTCGCCTTCAACTGCCATCATGGAACTACCACCAGTATCATGTTCATCTTCATACTATTTTACTTGTGTAGTTGACTCATGAGTTGTTTGCAAAGCTTCCCATATCTCCTTGGCAGTGTCACATGTGGAGATTTTATTATACTTTTTAGGTCCTATTCCACATACTAGAATTTTTTTGGCACGAAAGTTCTTCTCCACGGCTTTCTTGTTTGCTTCGATGTACTCGTTGCTGGTTTTTGCCATTGAAAATGGAAATTCTTCTAGTACATTGGTTGGAACATAAGGACCATCGCATATGATATCCCATAGCTCACAATTCTCAGCCATGATAAAATCGTGCATTCGAGCTTTCCACCACCAATAGTATTGTCCATTAAACTTGGGGGGTTGGTATATAGATTGACCTTTTTCAAAATTTGGTGGAGCAGCCATGAGGATCCTTCCTAGGAGTTAGCATGATAGGAGGAACTCCCTCTGATACCAATTGATAGCTTGTAAGAGTTCACCAAACAGTAGAGTACCTGGTCCTCTACAAGATTCTGCTGAGAATGCTAATAAAACAGTACGTAAATAAGGTAGAGGATTTTTACGTGGAAAAATACCACAAAATGTGATAAAAACCCCACGACCTATACCTGTAGGTTTTTTAACTTTACTAACTTGTAAAGAACCTATTACAAGCCACTTTGCAGTGACTCCTATTGCAAAGGATTTATTTAACTAACTTGTGGTACTTTTACCACAAGCCACTTTATGACTTCTTAGTTACAAAAGCTTTTTCAACTTGTGATGCTCCCACCACAAGCCACTTTATAACTCTACAATTACAAAGACTTTTGCTTATGACTAAATCTAGTCACAACATAAACTCAATGAATTTACAGATTTACAAGAGGATTCCTAATCAAATGCTTCTAGCTAAGCAATTTAGGAGATACAATAAGTGCAATAACAAAGTTACAACTTAACTAGGATAACAACAAACTATCTTTTAGGAACTAGTTCGTAGTTGTGTTCAACTTTGTTCTTCAAGCTTGTGAGGATTGATTTCTCTATTTTTACAAGAAGCTTGAATAAGAAACCGAAACCTTCAAGTGATGTTTTGTATAAACGCATTGTAGGTACATCTTGATCACATCACTTGACATGATGTGATCACTTTATTTGGTTAGAGAATGAGTGGGCGCTAGAGACTTGCAGTGCGGCAGAAACAGTACCATCAGTCACTTCATTTCCAGCTGTGTCTGATTGACTTTGTACTACTATGAGGAAACCACAAGAGTATTAGGTCCTTGTGTGGGTTCCTAGCTCCTGAAGCTGCAGCAGTTCACCTTTAGCTGGAATCCGTTATAGTCCAAGTGGGTCAGGTTCCCTATCTGGTTCTTAATAATAAGTTTGTTAGATCATCAAAACATAAGTCAAGAACATTTAAAAAATATCAAAACTAGAGATAGTAAGAATCCGACATGAGCTCATATCAACTATAATTGTTTGATATCCATTTGGACTTGAGAAAGCCAATTTGGGAAAAATAACTATTTGACTGAGAGGTATTGAGTAGGTAACGTCGAGTTGAGAGCTATAATACACCCCAATCAATAAAACAAGTATTCGCGTTCTTCAAGTGTATACTCTTAAAACTTCTTATAATTCCCTGTGGATTCGACCCCGATTCATTATTGGGTAAATTATATTGCATACGACCCTATCATATCTGCTATCGAGTGTGTTGTGGACGTCATCGGTGGACTTATAACATTGACATCCCCTTAAAGACGAACTTTGTCCTCATGTTCAAGGCAAGGAACTTTTGAAGCAGAGTCGACTTATCCTCCTAGGCGGTGTCTGTAACTGGCAAGCCATCCCACTGAACCAAACATTGGTCGATCTGATGATTACCCCTAGAAATAGGGTAGTAATTATACAGTTGTGTAATTACGATGACATGTTTGTTTCTCATAGTGTAATTACATTGTAATTACTAGTTACTGTTTGGTTGCACAAGTGTAATTACATAATTAGATAAAATTTTAAATAAAGTAATTATCAAAATATGTGCCTATAAATTTTTATAAATATAAATAATATTATATTTAGTATTTAAGATGTATAGTTTTTGTGAATATACATTAATTAATAATCATATATTTATAACTAATATTATAAAAATAATTTATATATTTTTTCTAAATTAATAATATTTAATTTAGATACTTACAAAAATTAAAAACAAATGTTTTGTAAAATATCTTGGAATTCATGTTTGATAAAATGAATTAATATTTATAAATATAATGTCATAACATTATTCAAATGAACAACATGCAATATGAGCCAATACCACTAAAATATTTAAATTGGAACCATGAATATAACATAATTTTTAAATCCAAAAAAATAGTTGAACATATGTCAAATTACAACATAATAATAGCAAGTTCCACTACAACTTAAGATTAGGAAACACAATAAGTTTATAACCACATTCAACAACGAGATTCCACTTTAATTGTATCACTAATTATATACCAAGTTTGTTAATAACTCATTATTTCTAATATTAGGAGTTTAGTTTCAAAAATAGAATAATAAAATAAATAATAAATAAAATATAAGCAATTTTATGGAATCACTAGAAGTAAAGGTAGAGAAATAAAATATAAATAATGTACAAAGAAAATATATTTTAAAATTAAAAAAAAGTAAAAATAAAATTAAAAAATAGAAATAAAAAGTTATAAAGAAAGAAAAATAAAAGTAAAAGTAAAAGGGAAATAAACTAAAAAGCAACCGTGTAATTACCACAAATTCTCACCTTCCCCTTGAGAATTGGAGTGTGTAATTATACCCCTCCAATTACACACAATTTTATGCTGATTAAGTAATTACTTAGACAAATAAACATGTCAAATTGTGTAATTATACTCAATTACACCCAAATTCAATTCCTAGTTGGCTTTCCAAATATGCTCCTAATAAAATATTGTATGACATAATTATGCCCTTTGTGCAGACAATGCCCGAGATCCATTCATACACCACTCTTAACCACGTTCATTAGGTAAAAGTCATTGCATTCTATTTCTTTCTTTTTCCTACTTTTTTCTTTTCTTTTCTTTTTCTATTTCACAAATGTAAACACAATCCCCCCCCCCCCCCCCCCCCCCCCC
>MU732489.1:27408-38761 GCA_026770625.1 Nicotiana glauca
GGGGGGGCGGGGGCGGTGTTGACATGTTTTCAAATTAATTGATGACACGATTGTTGAATCCCATATGCCGTGTTAAGTGAAAATGACCAATACCATGAGAAGTAGGTGGATTTATTGCCACGTGGCACCAATGAAACATTCTATTAAGGCACTAGGCAGACATTTAACCAATTTAACAAAAATATTTTTTTTATCACTAGATAGTAGTAATTAAGAGTTTTTGTTACAAAAATTAAATTTTAAATTAAAAACTTCTTCATTTTAAATTTATCTCCAACAATTTATGTAAATCAAGCTTAAAAAATAATTGAAACATGATAATTGGATTGGACATGCGGAGTATTTATCTTCCATTTTAATTGCTCATTTATATCACCATATTTTTGCACTTTACTTTACATGAATGCTTTTAATTGTCAACTATATCTCATAAAGTTTTATTGACGTATATTGTGTTAAAGGCCACATATTTAACTTATTTTAGAATCACATATAGTTTTGTGAATTGCGATAGAGTTATTTGTTTTACTATTTGTGAGTTATTGTAACATATTAACCAACTATTGTAATTGTTAATATATTAAATCAATTGTCCAATTCCTTAATTTCATCTTTAATACACTCATGTATATTAATAAATGCACTCTCTACCTTGCGACATTTATAACAACATAATATAATATATTTTAAATTTTTAATGAATGGTGAACAATAACAATGAGCATTATTGAAAAAAAAAAAAAGCTTCACTACTCTTAAATAAAATATTAGAAAATCAAAATAAACATTTAAAAAAAGAAGGCAATGACTTTGTCTGCATTCATTATCCTCAGTATATACATAGTGGAAAGAGGAAAGGACAGAATTGAAAAGAAAGCACATGTTAGAGATTTAACAAAAAAAGTCTAAAGTCAACAAAGATATTAAGCAAAGTAAACTTCAAATAAGTCTATATATATATTAATAAAATAAAATAATATCCTTTAAGCATTTTCATTAAAGACAAAGGAATTAGAACAATTATCATCAATTAAGATAGTAGGATGAATGTGATTCATTTACCTTTAATTAGAGATTACGGTTCGAGTCTTGAGAATTGAGAAATTTTCAAAGCATTTTTTTCATAAACGGACCCTACGAAGCGTTAATTTCGATTGGCTCAGTCGATGAATTTTGAATTTCAGATGGTTATAGGACAGGGCAGCCCTATGAATAAAGTATTATGCGTTCACGCAGGATTCGAGAAAGGACCACATTCCATCGGGATGTGATGAGAACAACCTATCCTAATGCAATCATTAGTGTCTGCTTCCACGACTCAAACCCACGATCTATAGGTCACACAGAGATAACTTTATCGTTAAACTAAAAAAAAGAAAATGAAAGTGGAACATTTAAAAATATTTAACAGAAAAGAAAATTGTATATTTAGAAAAGTCCAATTATGTACTACAGTATTAGGTGTCGTTTGGTTGGGAAACAAGTTATGCATAATTAATTATTTTGGGATTAGTTATCTCATCCTCCCATAACGATTAAAAAAAATACTATAATTCCAAAATAATTAATCTCGAGATTAGTTATATCACGATTTATCCCAACCAAACGTAAGATAAATTCATCTCAAATTTAATTCCGAAATTAATTATCCCTTATCTCTCGTACCAAACGAGGCCTTCATATATGTATAACAATTCTCTTTTGATTAAATAAAAAGAAAAAAGGAAAAGCAATATTGATAGCAAAGAAAGCTGAACAATTACTTCAAATACAAATTTACAAACACAACAAAGAAGTCATATACACAAACAAAACAAAACTCCACCCTTTCCTTTTTTCAACCATTTATTAGATTCCTTCAATGGGTCTTTCATTTGTCCATTAAATTGTACTAAAATTTTCAACTGATTGTTCAAACCAAAAAAAAAAAAAAAAACCATCTCAAATCCCTTAAAAAAGTTGTTCATAATTTTATTTTTTTGCTATTTTCAGTTGGGTTTTCTGGGACTTTAAGATACAAACTCTTCTGTGTAGTCTTGGTTTTTTTTGCAGAAAAATTTGCTATTAAAAGGTTGAACAGAATTCAAAAACTTATAAAGACTAGGTTTATATTTTTTCTTTATCATTTCTTAAGTAAAAAAAAAA
Organism: Nicotiana glauca; assembly: GCA_026770625.1. NCBI lineage: Eukaryota > Viridiplantae > Streptophyta > Magnoliopsida > Solanales > Solanaceae > Nicotiana > Nicotiana glauca. Next base: position 29,554 of record MU732489.1, read on the forward strand.
AAACTTTTTTTATTTAATTATTGTTGTAAAGATTTAATCTTTGGATGGGAAAGGAAGGACCTTGCTATCACTGTGGTGTTACAAGTGAGTTTATAATTCTTCACTGTATTTTTTTTCAACTTAAATTTTGTTAATTTTCAAGAAAGGTGGAGTCTTTTTTGTTTAATTGCCCTATAGAATTCTTTTAAAAAAAATGTAAATGGGTTTTTTTATTGCTTAAATAGTTGTTCAATTATGGAACTAAATACCCATAATTTTGTTTCTTCAATAATGAACAAGAAAGATTGCTATGTACTGTTTTGAGTTTGTGTTGTTTGTGTTTTACTTAATTCTATGGATTTGAGTACTGTTTTTTTGAGTTAGAATTTGTTTCTGAAACTGTTTTTTGCTTTTATTTTAATACCCATTGACTCTATTGTAGAATATTGGTCTGTTGAAAATCTTGCTAATTAAGCCTTTCTGAGTAATTTGGGCTATGTAAATGTTCAATTTAGTTCCCTTTATTTAACAGAATTCTTGATTTTCCCTTCTAAACTATGTGATATGGATAATGGTTCCTTCATTTTCCTTGATAACGGGTTGGCTGCAACGTGTTGGAAATGAGTATAGGGTATTTTGTGTAAGCTCTTAAAATGCACACTAGAATTAGCAAAAGGTTGCGCCTTGCAATACCGTATGCTCACACACATCTGTATCGGATATATATAACTAGCAAATATAATATAGGTTTCAAATGTTGAAATATAATGTGGCATTGATATGGTTCTTTAAGGAGCAATGGCAGCACGTAAAGTGACAATTTGATGATGACTGATTTCTAAGTTTATGTTCCTGAGATTTGTAATACGAAGGACGTTTATTCCAGGAACAAATGTCGTTTGATTGCTTAGTCATGCATCTGTTACAGTTGTGTGTTCACATAACTTGTATAATAGCACATTCTTAGACAGCGTCTCACTAAGTGAAGGCATTGAGTTCCATTGGACGATTTCTGTATCCCCTGAACCAAGTCACTTGATTCCACTCCTGCTTGAGTTGATCTCGACATTGTGACGAGTTGGAACATTTTGGCGAATATTTAGGTTGCTTTGTTTAAATTAGGTGATTGCATAAGAATCACACCATAGAACAAATTACTCCAGAAGAAAATCTGTGTACGCTACGTTTGATAACATCTTCTTGGCAGTCCTCTTTTGTCTTTCGCTGTATTTCTTAGGTTTGAACTGTAAATAATCCAACTTCTCTAGAAAGACGTGTTAAATTGATTACTTCTTCCAATACTGGTGTTACTTAAGGTCATCTTGGATATTGGGATGCTTTTCTTTTGCTTGTCATTGACTCGTGTAACAAATTCTCATGCACAAAGAGTGATAAACTGGTTCAGGTTGTGTAATTGCCAGATTTCAAGTAGGTTTACTAGAGATGTTTAACGATGTCACATTGTTATTGGGAGTATAATTCTGTAAGCATGTATTTTTTTAAGTCCATCTAGTGCAATGATTTGAAACAGCCTCTCTATCCCTCGGGGTAGGGGTAAGGTCTGCGTACACACTACCCTCCCCAGTCCCCAGTAGTAGGATTACACTGGGTCGTCGTTGTTGTTGCATCTAGTGCAATGATCTCTGATGGAAAATTCTGTGGAGCCCTTTGCTTTTTTATTCAATTCCAGTCTTAGCTGAGTTGTTGAGTGGAAGGCTTCCTGTTGCTCGTCTTTGTTGCTCTACTGAAGAAACAACTTCATAAGAATTTTGAATTATAGACATGCACTTTGTAGTGCCTTAGTTACATGGTCCAATCGTTGTCGCGGTGGGAATTTGTGTCTCGTCCTCCTTTTTCTCTCCTTTGAGTACAGTCCTAACCATCGAAATCATGTTGCAGGCACTCCGCTTTGGCGTAATGGACCGCCTGAAAAGCCAATACTGTGCAACGCATGTGGATCTCGGTGGAGAACAAAAGGGACTTTGGCAAACTATACTCCTTTGCATGCAAGGGCAGAACCTTGTGACTTTGAGGAACACCGAGTTTCGAGGTTCAAAAACATGCCCATGAAGAACAAAGAGGCAAAGGTTCTGAAACGAAAACAAGGTCATGATATGGTTGAAGTTGGAAGTCCTCCTGATTATAATTTTGGTTTCCGAAAGTGTTTAGATGAAGATACTAGCAACAGGTCTAGTTCTGGTTCTGTTGTCTCAAACTCCGAGAGCTGTGCACAATTTGGTAGTGTTGAAGCAAGTGATTTGACAGGTACCCTAAATATTTTTTTGTCGATGCCTCCTGTTTATGTTCTACCTCTTTTATTAGTTATATCCATATATTGTTCTCAGAGTTAATTCACTTTCTCTAGTATATATTCCCTGCGTTTCAAAATGAATAAACCTATTTGATTGGGAGCGGAGTTTAAGAAAGAATCGAAGTCTTTTGGAACTTGTGGTCTAAACAATCTATAGTTATTTGTGTGGCTATAGATCATCTCATAGGGTAAAATGCAAGTTTAGAGTTACTAGAAAGAGGTCTTTCTTTTTGAAACGGACTAAAAAGGAAATAGGTTGATTCTTTTTGAAATGCAGGGAGAACACTTTTGGATAATAACTGCACCTTCTCTAGAATTTTGGCTGAAAATTTTGGGACCAAATCTCGAACTTGGTCTCTTCTTTCAAACTTAAAGTGTAGTTGTTTTGTTCTTAGCAATTTCTTGTGTTTTATGTTTCTGTTTTGGAGTTTTTGTGTGCGAAATATTTACCCCTTGATTTTGGTTTTCAGGCCCGGCGCAATCCAATATATGGGATACAACAGTGCCGTCAAAGAAGAGAACCTGTTTCAATCGGCCAAAGCCATCTTCAGTCGAGAAGCTCACCAAAGACCTATATACCATCTTACATGAACAACAGCAAAGTTCATGCTTCTCTGCATCCTCTGAAGATGATTTGCTTTTTGAGAGTGAAAAGCCGATGGTTTCGGTTGAGATAGGACATGGGAGTATGCTAATTCGGCATCCTAGTTCGATTGGTAGAGAAGAAGAATCAGAAGCCAGCTCTCTTTCTGTTGACAACAAGCACCGTTCTGTCAATGAGGCTTATTCACGATTGACTACCCGACCTGTAAATATTAGTAAGGGTGTCAATTCACCAAATATGGGTGCTGACAGAACCAAGAAACCTATTGGTCAGGCTGTGGAACAAGACCAGATTAAAAGGTGCCCTCTCCATTAGTCTTGATAGCATGTAAAATTGCATCGAGAAATGAAATTTTGTGCTGCATGTTGGTCAGATGGAATATAAGGTGTTAAATGCATTATATCTGCTAAAGTCGGATGTCATGTCGCTACACAGGTAGTATCATCCATGGCACAGGTAGATGCCCGGCTATGGGTTTGGCGGGACTCAGTAGCTTTTGCTCAAACAGTATATTTGTGTTAAGAAATTCATTAAATTTGTACAACATATTGAACTTAGAACCCTGTTGTTAGTTGTCATACTTAGATCGAAAACCCATAAAGTTGAAATCCTGGCTGCGCCTTTGGTATCACCTACGGGTCTGGAACATACATTATTTTGGTCACCACATCTTCTAAACAACACAAGTCCACATTTTTCCGATGAATTGTTAGGTAAACTTGTTGCAGCGTCATTCTAGTTCCATCATTCTATGAGCATTTGAAGCCTTTCTCTTTGCTTTTGGTGTATGCTTACCATCTTTCTGATATATTTCTAAATTGCAGAAACAAAGAGAAACTTGAAACACTACAGATTCTTGGACATCATAATTCACCCCTTCGCTATATAGAACTGAAGGTCTGTCACTCTCTCTTGTATTTCGTATAAAGTAATTTTGATTTCTTTCAATTAATACTACCATAGAATGTCCAAACAACGCCAACTTGTCTGTGCTGCTGGTTTATTGATGTTGTTTGTAGACTTAAAATGATCTTCCTCTTTTGATTATCATTAGTAACTTTTGGCTTGCGTGGATTGTCTTTCTCTTTAACAGTAAATGTCTTTAACCATTTTCAAAGTCGATTTTCACTAGGTTGTTAAGTGTTAAATGTTACTGGAATCGATCAGAAATTGATAAGATTATGTGATACTTGGTACAGGATTTACTTAATTATGAAGAATTCATGAGGCATTTATCAAGTGATGAACAACAACAGCTACTAAAGTACTTACCGCCTGTTGATTTTTTTGCGCCTCCAGATAGGTTTGCACGTCTTCTCTATATTTCACTTTCTGGTCATGTTTTGGCTTATATTGAACTTGAACAACAAATTATTTTCCTGTTCTTTTCTATATCTGCAGTCTTAGAAGCATGTTCGAGAGCTCTCAATTTGAGGAAAATGTCTCTTCCTTCCAGAACCTTCTTGCAAAAGGTGTTTTCGATAACTCATTGCCAGGAGTAAAATTAGAAGATTGTAGAACATTGAAGAGGTTTATATTATGCTATTTATCAAAGTCAAAGTGGGTGGAACAATATAATCTACTTAAGGTTTGGTTACTAACCATTTATTGCATATATAGTTATATACTGAACATGTAATCCACCATCTTCTATGTTATATATTCTATATATGAAGTGCAATTTTGTTGAAGCTAATTTTATTCTTTGGTAGGATACAAATTGTAAGAATAGTAGCAGCGGTTCTGAAGTTGCAGGAGAGCAAAGTGTTATCGGCACATGTCATTCGGTAAATGTGAAGAGACCACGGGAGGGACAGCATCTAAAGTATTCGGGTCGGTTGTGTTCCTCTTTCACTTTTCCCTTTATGACATTTGACATTTCCTCTGTCATAGACTTGTTTTGACGGGATTAAGTGTTGACCTGAGGATTGTCGATCAAATTTGCATAGTAAAGAAAGCACAAGAGTTAGATAAGGACTTGCACATAAGTTTGACCATTCACTACTGAATTCTCTATGTTGTTATGTCGTATAACCAGTAATATTTAGAAAATGTTCTCAACAATGTAGTTATTTCTTCACACATGAGCAACCACGTAGTGCGCCTTTATTACCATTGGGAGTAAATTCATTAGTTGAAAACGAGAGTTTGGAAGTAAGGATTGGTATAAAGAAAAGTATACCTATATATCTCTGACTTCTATTATTCCCTCAGTTTCAAATTATGTTTTTGTACTTTCTTTTTTAGTCTCTTTAAAAAAGAATGCCACTTTCTATATTTAGTAACTCTTTAACTCCGCCAATCCACATGGCATGTTTCAGGCCACAAGATTCAAGGATATTTTGGTACATTACACATCTTTAATTTAAGACCACAAGATTCATAAGTTTTCCTTGCGTTTCTTAAACTCTGTGTCCAGTCAAACTAAGATACATAAAATAAAACGGAGGGAGTATTTCTTTTTTAGCTCCCTCTACTAGCAAATATTCCTTTAGCATATGCGAAAATCACGGTTAGTTTGACTAGGTAAGCATCACAACTTTATTATACTCTAGTTACTTAATAAAAAGGTAAGCATCACAACTTGTTCAATAGGATGATTGTAATCCTTAAACTGCAAAACTTTATCTCTATATAGTATCTTCTCCATAGAACTTTCTCAAGCTAAACTGTTCAAATTCATGTGGGGATATACAAGAATTTCCTCCCCTCTTTGCTCCATTTCCATGTGCAGTGTGTTGTTTGATTACATATTTGACTAGTTCGTTCAAATTTAAATATTTACGAGCTATTTCGCTTCAGGTGCGAAGACAACAATGAAGTGCCCCAAGAGTATGTTGATGAAAAGCATCTATGAGCAGAAGGAACTATTAGACAATGATGGTTCTTGCTCCAGCCCGAAAAGCTCGTTTTCCTTGCCTTCTGGGACTAGTTCCCTCGTGCTGGATTCTATCCAATCTGCAAATGAAATTTCTGATCAAGACTTGCTGCTGAATGTGCCATCCAACAGCTACTTCCCTCAAGCAGAACTACTCTTACCAACATCAAGTTTTACTCCTCAAGCGAGTACTAGTAATAGCTCAATGTATCCTTCACATCTCGTCCGTCCCTAGCAATATTATCACACTTGGCTTGCTTTCGTTAGATATCTCAAAGATAGTTAAGCCAAAACAATATGGTAGTGATGCATATCCCATGCAAACTTATATATGGAATTTGCCAAAGGGGCTCGGATGGTTACCTTTTTCGCAGTTGACCTATATTGAAACCAAATTTTGGATTTAGCAAATGGATATGGTTGTTTTTTCCTTTTGTACAAAACAGTGTAAAATATTGCTGAAGATGCAGAAGTGGTAATGAATGGCTAGAAATATTGTATGCAGTCAAATTTTTGGCTTAATTGTGAGCACCCTTTTGTGTTTAGTTCTATTGATGGTGAAGTCAGTCCTAAAGACTCATCAAATCTTCTAAATGGAGGGAGTAGAGTTCCTTGCTATGCTCCTTTCAAACACTTCTTGTTATCGTACGGGGTCGTTTGGTAGGGTGTATAAGAATAATGCTGAATAAGGTATGTTAGTAATGCACGGATTAGTAATACTACTAATCCAAGTATTAGTTATGCAGAGATTATTTTTTATTCACTGTTTGGTGTGGTGTATTAAAAATTAAAGTGCATTGCATAATTTTTAAGAAAATTAGTTGTTTACAAAAATGCCCTCCATATTCTTTAGCATTAGAAGACTTTAAGGATAATTTTGTCTTTAACCATGTAAATGTATGCATTAATAGCCTTGGTATTACTAATACAATGGTTTGCCGTGTATTAGTTATACATAGGATAATACCACATAGGTAGTATAACTTATACCTATATTAGTAATACATATGTTGAGAAAGTGTACTAAATAAGAGATTAGTAATATCAAAAGTTAATGCATGCATTATTTTTCTCTAATGCATCCTATCAAGGATTAGGGTAGTAGAGTAGGTAATCTAGAATGTTCATAACAGTAGTATTGTCATGCATTCTCACTTTCTGTTAGTACTAGGTTTTTATAACTAACCGTTGTTTTCTTTCATTGTTGATCACCTTACTATCTTGTTGTTTTTATTCTGCTTTTATATGGCTTTTTGGTACTATCCCTTCTTAGGTGCTTATGCTTTCTCGAGTCAAGGGTCTATAGGTAATAACCTCTCTATCCTTACAAGGTAGGGGTAAGGTCAGCGTATACATTACCCTTCTCAAACCTCACGACGTGGGATAATACTGGGTATGTTGTTATTGTTGTTATATGATGAGTATATACGCAAATTAGAGGTAGGCCAAAGAAGAGGTGGGGAGAGGTGATTAGGCAAGACATGACGTATCTTCAGTTGACCGAGGACATGACTCATGGTAGGAAGGTATGGAGGTCAAGGATTATGGTAGTAGAGTAGGTAGTCTAGAGTATTCATAACAGTAGTATTGGCATGCATTCTCACTTTCTGTTGGTACTAGGTTTTTATAACTAACCGTTCTTTTCTTTCATTGTTGATCACCTTATTATCTTGTTGTTTTTATTCTACTTTTATATGGCTTTTTGGTACTGTCCCTTCTTATCGATATTTTCATTAATGTGGTGCTTATGCTTTCCCCAGTCAAGGGTCTATAGGACTCTATCATTACAAGGTAGGGGTAAGGTCTGCGTACACACTACCCTCCCCAAACCTCACGGCGTGGGATAATACTGGGTATGTTGTTATTGTTGTTGTTATATGATGAGTATATACGCAAATTACTCCCTCCATCTCATATTATATGTCGTGTTTCTCTTTTACATGCACCTTTACGAAAACTAATAAGGGATTGGACTATTCTACCCTTATTTATGTCATAAGATATAATCTCTCTTCATTGAGTATTTATTCTATTTATGTCTTGTCTCCATCTTCAAAAACAATTATTACTAAGGATAAAAAAGGGAAAAAAATAATTAATTTTTTCTTAAACTTTTAAATAACAACAAAAACCCAGTATAATCCAACCAATAGGGTCTGGGACGTCTTGAGCTTCTAAAATAATAAATAATTTGAGATAACTATTTTTAGTAACCATTAATGTTAATATAAGACGGAGTGAGTATGTAGGAATACGATGAGTATACAGAGAGGAAAATGAGGAGGAATATGGAAGAAAAAGAGGAAGAAGAACATGGAGCAGTAAAAAGAAAGGCCATTAAGAAGTGGGTCTGAAGTTTGTCTCGTTTGCTAAGTTTTAAATAAATTGCAAATTATGACTATATTTTAAACAACGACCATATAAAATGACTATTAGTGCACTTAATATTATGATGAAATCAAGAAACAACTATAAGAGATTTTGCATTCTTTTTGAGGAAAATGTGACAACTTCAGCTCTTTGAATGCAATTATCAAGCTTTTACACATTTATTTATTCTTAAACACGTTTAAAAAAAATGATAAATCATCTTCATGTCCAAGGCGGAGCCACCCTTGTTCTAGGGTAGCCAGAAACTTTATATTATATAGATAGGTAAATTCCCTTTATGTATATTCTATATGTAAAATTTTATTGATTTTTTCGTATAACGACTGACTCGCGGTTCAATTTGTGTGTCGCTTCATTTGAAGTTTTTTTTCCAAATGAATTGAATATAACTGGATTTGAATTCTCCTACTGAGGACTAGGGTGGATCTTGTATACGGTTGAAATCGGGTTCGTCCATTGAGTGACTAATCGAGGCCGAAACATGGCAGGTCAAAACTCGAGCTCGGGTTATATCGAACCAAGGCGCAAAATTAGATCGTCGAGCTAGTGACCTAGAGACCAATCAAGATCGAGACCGAACAAGATCGAGGGAAACTTATGTTGGACTTTAAGCCATTGGACTTTAAAGTAGAAAAAGTGTGAATTGGAACTTGAGGGAAATAAAATGGAGGGAAAAATGAAAATTTGAAGAAGTGAACTTTTATCTTGCACTTTGTCCCTTATTGGTGAGGGACAACCATATTTGTGTGCTTATATATAGAATCATTTCTTAAAGCTCTTAAAAGGATTTGAAGAGAATGAACCCTCACGCCGTCGTCGCTCGCTCGCTCGGCTCGGCTCGACTTCGGCTTCAGATTTGGAAAACGATCGATAAGATTATTTTTGGACAAAATTTCTCTTCTGATAATTGCCTATAAATTCTGAGGTAATGCTCCATTTTCTATACACGAAAAACACTCCAGAACTTCTTTCTTTCTGAATATACTGCATCCTAATTTGCAGTCTCTCTCTCTCAAATTCGTAAGTGTGATTTTGCTCCGTTTTT
>MU732489.1:40608-57911 GCA_026770625.1 Nicotiana glauca
ATCCTGGGAGGATTTAATCCATTACCTTGGCAACGTGTGAGGGGGTTAAAATTCCTTAAGGACACACAAGAAACTTGTGGACTCGAAATATTTCTGATTCTCTACTATTTTTCAGATTTCTTTAATTCTCCTAATAGTTTTTCTTATTTTTGGTTTAACACAGTAACGCTCACAAGCTTAAGGAATTTTAATAATTATTATCGTTTCTGTGTTGATTATATGTATTTTTAAACTGTTTTCTATATACTTTGTTGGAGACTAAAGCGTTGTTGCTTTCTACTCCAATAATTGTTTCTGTCCGGTTTAAAGTACATAAAAACTTTGCCGGAATAATAAACGTACGGGTTTGAAGTATATAAAAACTTCACCATTGTTACGTGTTGTATGTTTGGTTTGGTATTCAGTTTGAAGACATCAAAACTTCACCGATTTAACTAAGTTTTGTTTTGTTTCCAACTTTATAGAAATATGACGAATGAAAACCAAACTAATGGAAGTGTTGCGGGAACGGGTGCTACTGTTACGAGTGCTGCTGCCTCGTCAATCCGTTCTACTCCTGCTCATGCTATAGCACCGGCAGTTAAACCCGAAAAGTTTTCCGGTATTGACTTCAAATGCTGGCAAATTAAGATGCTCTTCTATCTTACTACATTGAGTTTGCAACGTTTCATCAAGGAGGATCCTCCGGTCATGGCTGAAAATACTCCGGATGATGAACGACTTGTTGTAACTGAAGCATGGAAACATTCTGATTTCTTGTGCAAAAATTACATTTTGAGTTGTTTGGAAGATGGCTTGTACAATGTCTATAGTGTCATGGAAACTTCAAAAGCGTTATGGAATGCGCTTGAGAAGAAGTACAAGACTGAGGATGCCTGGCTTAAGAAGTTCGTGGCTGCAAGGTTCTTGGATTTCAAGATGATTGACACTAGGTCGGTTATAACTCAAGTCCAAGAACTACAAGTCATTGTACATGACTTCCTTGCTGAAGGTATGACCCAAATCAATAATTTTATTAACAAGATTTATCTTATTATTAATTATGAATTTGTTGCTGAAGGTATGGTCATAAATGAGGCCTTTCAAGTCGCTGCTTTCATTGTCGTGGAAGGATTTTAAGAACTATCTTAAACACAAACGGAAGGAAATGACACTAGAAGACTTGATTGTTCGTTTGAGGATAGAAGAGGACAACAAAAATGCTGAAAAGAAGTCACGTAGACACTTGACAATAATGGGGGCAAACATTGTTGAGGATATACCACAAAATAAGAAGAGGAAGAAAGCTTCTGGACCAAAGAATTACCCAAGCAAAAAGAGGTTCAAGGGTAATTGCCACAACTGTGGAAAAACTGGGCATAAGGCAGTGGATTGTCGTGCGCCAAAGAATGATAAGAAGAAAAAGAATCAAGCCAACATGGTTGAAGATGAAATGGATGACTTGTGTGCCATGTTGTCAGAATGCAACTTGGTAGGAAATCCGAAAGAATGGTGGATAGATTCTGGAGCCACCCGCCATGTTTGTGCTAACAAGGAGTTATTTTCTTCTTATGCCCCTGCAGGTCCCGACGAGACAATATTCATGGGAAATTCATCTACGGCCAAAATTGAAGGAGTTGGTAAGATTGCGTTGAAGATGACGTCGGGAAAAATAGTGACTCTAAACCAAGTCCTCCATGTTCCAGAAATTCGCAAGAATCTTGTGTCTACCTCACTTCTTGTCAAGAATGGATTCAAATGTATTTTTGTTTCTAATAGTGTTGTAATAAGTAAGAACGATGTGTATGTAGGAACAGGTTACCCAAATGAGGGCCTTTTTAAGCTAAATGTAATAGCAGTTCCTATCAATAAAGTGAATGCTTCTTCTTACTTGCTTGAGTCAAACACTTTATGGCATTCGCGTTTAGGTCACGTAAACTTCAAAACATTGCGAAAGATGATAAATCTAGAAGTATTGCCAAAATTTGATTGCATCAATTCCAAATGTCAAATATGTGTGGAATCAAAGTATGCTAAGCATCCTTATAAGTCCGTTGAAAGGAATTCAAGTCCTTTAGACTTAATTCACACAGATATTTGCGACATGAAGTCAACACCATCTCGCGGTGGGAAAAAGTATTTTATTACTTTTATTGACGATAGCACGAGATACTGCTATGTTTATTTACTTAATAGTAAAGATGAGGCAATTGATGCTTTCAAGCAATACAAGAGTGAAGTTGAAACGCAACTAAACAAAAAGATCAAAATGATAAGAAGTGATAGGGGTGGCGAATATGAATCTCCTTTTGAAGAAATATGTTTGGAAAATGGCATTATCCACCAAACAACTGCCCCTTACTCTCCACAATCTAATGGAATTGCGGAAAGGAAGAATCGAACGTTGAAGGAGATGATGAATGCATTGCTAATAAGTTCTGGCTTACCACAAAACTTGTGGGGGGAAGCTATACTTACAGCTAACCGAATAATCAACCGTGTACCTCATAGTAAAACACAATCCATTCCTTATGAGATGTGGAAAGGAAGGAAGCCTAGCTTGAAATACTTCAAAGTGTGGGGGTGTTTAGCTAAGGTACAAGTTCCTAAACCTAAAAGGGTTAAGATAGGTCCAAAAACGGTTGATTGTGTGTTTATTGGATATGTAACCAATAGCAAGGCATATCGGTTTCTGGTTCATAAATCAGAAAATCCTGAGATTCACATTAATACGATAATAGAATCAGATAATGCTGAATTCTTTGAAACTATTTTTCCATATAAAAAGGAAAGTGAAGTGACCTGCCAAAAGTCAAAACGACTTCGGGAGGAAATAATAGATGGTATGCCTAATGAAGAAAATCCGAGAAGGAGTAAACGTCAAAGGACATCTACTTCATTCGGTCCAGATTTTCTGACTTTTCTGTTAGAAAATGAGCCTCGTACCTTCAAGGAAGCAATGTCTTCATCAGAGGCACAATATTGGAAAGAAGCTGTCAATAGTGAAATAGAATCCATATTGAGCAACCATACTTGGGAATTGGTTGATCTTCCTCCAGGTAACAAAACGTTGGGTTCTAAATGGATTTTCAAGAAGAAAATGAAAGACGATGGTACTATTGACAAATACAAGGCAAGACTTGTTGTCAAAGGATTTAGACAACGAGAAGGTCTTGACTATTTTGACACATACTCGCCGGTAACAAGAATTACATCCATTCGGATGCTAATAGCGTTAGCCGCCTTGTATGATCTTCAAATCCATCAAATGGATGTAAAAACAACCTTCTTAAATGATGATTTAGAGGAAGAAATCTACATGGACCAACCTGAAGGGTTTGTGGTTCCGGGAAAATAAAAGAAGGTGTGTCGACTTGTTAAGTCTATTTATGGACTAAAACAAGCACCCAAGCAATGGCATGCGAAATTTGACCAAACAATGTTGTCAAATGGCTTTAAGATTAATGAATGTGATAAATGTGTTTACATTAAGAACGTTCCAAATCATATAGTCATTGTTTGCTTATATGTTGATGATATGCTAATAATGAGCAAAGACATTGCCGACATTCAAGCTACTAAGCGCATGCTTGCTAGTAAGTTTGATATGAAAGACTTAGGAGTTGCCGATGTAATTCTAGGAATTAAAATCAAGAGGACTCCTCAGGGTCTAGCTTTGTCTCAATCACATTACGTGAAAATGGTACTTGAAAAATTCAAACACTTGGAATTTAGAAGTGCAAGAACTCCAATTGACTTAAATCATCATCTTATAAAGAATAAAGGTGAAAGTACGTCTCAATTGGAGTATGCTCGTGTGTTGGGAAGCTTAATGTACATCATGAACTGTACACGACCTGATATAGCTTGTGCGATAAGTAAACTTAGTCGATTCACAAGTAATCCCAACAAACATCACTGGGTAGCAATGAAACAAGTTCTGGGATATTTGGAATATACCCAAGACTACGCTTTGCACTACAATAAATATCCTACGGTTATTGAAGGATATAGTGATGCAAATTAGATAACCGGCTAAACAGAAACAAAGTCCACAAGTGGATATGTTTTTACTGTTGGTGGAGGAGCAGTATCTTAGAAGTCTTCCAAACAAACGTGCATCGCTTGCTCTACAATGGTATCAGAGTTTATAGCGTTGGATAATGCCGGTGAAGAAGCTGAATGGCTTCGAAATTTCTTAGAAGACATTCCGTTCTGGCCAAAACCTTTGGCTCCTATTTNTCAACTAAACAAAAAGATCAAAATGATAAGAAGTGACAGGGGTGGCGAATATGAATCTCCTTTTGAAGAAATATATTTGGAAAATGGCATTATTCACCAAACAACTGCCCCTTACTGCCCACAATCTAATGGAATTGCGGAGAGAAAATCGAACATTGAAGGAGATGATGAATGCATTGCTGATAAGTTCTGGCTTACCACAGAACTTGTGGGGGGAGGCTATACTTACAGCTAACCGAATAATCAACCATGTACCTCATAGTAAAACACAGTCCATTCCTTATGAAAAGCGGAAAGGAAGGAAGTCCAGCTTGAAATACTTCAAAGTGTGGGGGTGTCTAGCGAAGGTACAAGTTCCTAAACCTAAAAGGGTTAAGATAGGTCCAAAAACGGTTGATTGTGTATTTATTGGATATGTAACCAATAGCAAGGCATATCGTTTTCTGGTTCATAAGTCAAAAAATCCAGAGATTCACGTTAATACGATAATAGAATCAGATAATGCTGAATTCTGTGAATCTATTTATCCGTATAAAAAGGAAAGTGAAGTGACCTACCAAAAGTCAAAACGACCTCAGGAGGAAATAACAGATGGTATGCCTAATGAGAAAAATCCGAGAAGAAGCAAACGTCAACGGACATCTACTTCATTCGGTCCAGATTTTCTGACTTTTCTGCTAGAAAATGAGCCTCGGAAACAATGTCTTCCTCAGAAGAACAATATTGGAAAGAAGCTATCAATAGTGAAATAGAATCCATATTGAGCAACCATACATGAGAATTGGTTGACCTTCCTCCAGGTAACAAAACTTTGGGTTCTAAATGGATTTTCAAGAAGAAAATAAAAGACGATGGTACTATTGACAAATACAAGGCAAGACTTGTTGTCAAAGGATTTAGACAGCGAGAAGGTCTTGACTATTTTGATATATACTCACCGGTAACAAGAATTACATCAATTCGGATGCTAATAGCGTTAGTGTATGATCTTCAAATCCATTAAATGGATGTAAAAACAGCCTTCTTAAATGGTGATTTAGAGGAAGAAATCTACATGGACCAACCCGAGGGGTTTGTGGTTCCGGGAAAAGAAAAGAAGGTGTGTCGACTTGTTAAGTCTCTTTATGGACTAAAACAAGCACCCAAGCAATGGCATGCGAAATTTGACCAAACAATGTTGTCAAATGGCTTTAAGATTAATGAATGTGATAAATGTGTTTACATTAAGAACGTTCCAAATCATATAGTCATTGTTTGCTTATATGTTGATGATATGCTAATAATGAGCAAAGACATTGCCGACATTCAAGCTACTAAGCGCATGCTTGCTAGTAAGTTTGATATGAAAGACTTAGGAGTTGCCGATGTAATTCTAGGAATTAAAATCAAGAGGACTCCTCAAGGTCTAGCTTTGTCTCAATCACATTACGTGAAAATGGTACTTGAAAAATTCAAACATTTGGAATTTAGAAGTGCAAGGACTCCAATTGACTTAAACCATCATCTTATGAAGAATAAAGGTGAAAGTACGTCTCAATTGGAGTATGCTCGTGTGTTGGGAAGCTTAATGTACATCATGAACTGTACACGACCTGATATAGCTTGTGCGATAAGTAAACTTAGTCGATTCACAAGTAATCCCAACAAACATCACTGGGTGGCAATGAAACGAGTTCTGGGATACTTGGAGTATACTCAAGACTACGCTTTGCACTACAATAAATATCCTGCAGTTATCGAAGGATATAGTGATGCAAATTGGATAACCGGCTCAACAGAAACAAAGTCCACAAGTGGATATGTGTTTACTGTTGGTGGAGGAGCAGTATCTTGGAAGTCTTCTAAACAGACGTGTATTGCTCGCTCTACAATGGAATCAGAGTTTATAGCATTGGATAAAGCCGGTGAAGAAGCTGAATGGCTTCGGAATTTTTTAGAAGACATTCCGTTCTGGCCAAAACCTTTGGCTCCTATTTGCATACATTGCGATAGTGAGGCTGCAATAGGACGGGCAGGGAGCGTTATGTATAACGGAAAGTCTCGTCATATACGACGAAGACATAATACCGTTAGACAACTACTTTCTAGTGGAATTATCACTATTGATTATGTAAGATCAAAGGATAATGTTGCGGATCCGCTTACAAAAGGCTTAACTAGAGAGGGAGTTGAGAAATCATCTAAGGGAATGGGACTATGGCCGAGGACAAGTCAACATGGCGGTAACTCTACCTAGAATTTTGGATGTTCCGAGATCTAGGTTCAAGGAGCTCAAACAAAGTTGTGATTGACCGGTTCAACATTGTCAAAATAAAATCTTTGGTCCATTCTCGTGATGAAGACAATGTTCAGTAACAAGGATAGAACTTTACATGTTCTTTAATGATTACCTAAGTTTGATGAGGTATTTATCAAATAGTGTCAATCTAAAGGATTACACGTTTAGGAATCACCTATGTAAGTGTGAAGTGAAAGCCGCTTCAATGAGAATTCTGTAAGGCCAATTCTCTATGCACTTATGAGACCAGGCGGTGTTCATGGCTAAAACGAACACAACAATGAGAACTACAAGACGGTTAAGGGTTGATTGTGTGACATATGGTTGTCTAGGTATACACTAAAGTTCGACGGTTCAAAGATATCAAATCTACCGATTGACCGAGTATATCCGACATATGTTCACTACGAAAAGTTCAAAGGGAAACCTACTTATCCAGATGCAATTAATCCTTACTTGCAAATCACACAGCTTTCATCTATGATCTTTCTTGATACAGCCATTCCCATTCATGTGGGGGATTGTTGGAGACTTTAAGCCATTTGGCTTTAAAGTAGAAGAAGTGTGAATTGGAAATGGAGGGAAATAAAATGGAGGGAAAATGAAAATTTGAAGAAGTGAATTTTGTCTTGCACTTTGTCCCTCATTGGTGAGGGACAACCATATTTGTGTGCTTATATATAGAATCACTTCTTAAAGCTCTTAAAAGGAGTTGAAGAGAATGAACCCTCGCACCGTCGTCGTCGCTTGCTCGGCTCGGCTTCGGCTTTGGCTTTGGATTTGGATTTGGATTTGTCAAATGATCGATCGATAAGATTATTTTTGGACAAAATTTATTTAATTATTTAATAATTAATTAAATGCCAAATCACTGCTGAAAATACGCCAGAACCCTGCTGAAGGTTCAGAGGGCCTCTCTGGCCGCGGTTCTGCCGTGACCGCGGTAGAACCGCGGCAGGCAGATTCAGAAAGCCTCTATGACCGCGGTTCTGCCGCGACCGCGGTAGAACCGCGGCAGGCAACGTATTCTTCTGAAAAGGCACCTTTTCCAGACACCTCTTCTGATAATTGCCTATAAATTCTGAGGCAAGGCTCCATTTTCTACACACGAAAAACACTCCAGAACTTCTTTCTTTCTGAATATACTGCATCCTAATTCGCAGTCTCTCTCTCTCAAATTCGTAAGTGTGATTTTGCTCCGTTCTTTGAGTTCGTTGGTATCCTGCAGTTTGTATTGCCATTGTTGCAGGAAGGTTTATTCCGTTTTATCCTGGGAAGATTTAATCCATTACCTTGGCAATGTGTGAGGGGGTTAAAATTCCTTAAGGACACACAAGAAACTTGTGGACTCGGAATATTTCTGATTCTCTACTATTTCCAGATTTCTTTAATTCTCCTAACAGTTTTTCTGATTTTTGGTTTAACACAGTAGCACTCACAACTTTCGAGCCAAATAACGGAAAGCCGAAATATCCGCAATCGATCGAAGATCACGGTGAAAATATCGGCACATATCAAGAAGAGGCCGATTAATTAGCAAATTATGAGATTTTCTACCTTGTATAAAATTGTACCAAGAGTAGAACACCCATACTACATAAAGGGGTTTTTTGATCATTTGTAGGACATTGTAACATGCATAAAGAAAGCAATATACTAATAATTTCTAGTTCTTATCATATTGTTGTTTAGTTCAAACATTAGTTGATACGTTTCTTGGCCCGAGGGTGATCAAACTCAGGGCTAAGGCTGTTCAATTTTATTTTCTTATCATTAATTTCAATATTAATTTGTCTTCTTAATTTGTATCAAGTTATATCACGTATCCTTAAAACTGCAAATAAATTCAATTGTTATCCAAAGGGTAAACAGTTTAGCACCTACCGTGGGGCTGAAGATAATAGTGACTACCTGGTACAAACTTTCACAACACACACTATTTTACACTTGTTCTTTGAAGTATCTTTAATTACAGAACCAAAATGTCGAACTCTCAGTCACACCCCTACACATTGACAATGATTTTGGCCACCACGACAAAAATAATAACATAGCACCAGGGAACAACGTACTCCCGATTGGCCTCGATGGAGTTCCGGCTGTTGATCCAATTGACGTCAGCTCACATGTAGCCATCAATACAAATTTGGTCGTCGATCTCGAGGGCAGCATTCATGGGGATGTTCGATCAGCTGCTCAAAGCACTCATGGCAGTGAAGATGGCGGGATCAGCCTACGGGTGATCTACAGAATGTTACAGGCTCAACAGACAATGATAGCCCAGCTCCAAAACCAAAATCACCCATTGAGTAGGATCGAGCTCGAGCCGTCCCAAGAAGTTATCCATAGGGTCGAATCGGTTGCGAGGAAATGGAACGAGAAAGAATCGGAGACCAATCCTGCAATCATGAAAATGCTCGAAGAACTGGCAAAACAAATTGAGTTGGGGGAAAAGATAATTGAGGCAAACGACAAGAAGGTGGAAACTTACAACTCTAGGGTCGATCAAATACTGGGGGCACCACCGATATTGAAGGGTCTGGACCCCAAAAAGTTCGTGAAAAAACCTTCCCTCCCCGAGCGCAGCTCCCAAGCTGATCCCTAAGAAGTTATGCATGCCCGAGATTCCTAAATACAATGGAACGACCGATCCGAATGAGCACATCACCTCTTACATATGTGCTATTAAAGGGAATGATTTAGAGGATGACGATATTGAATCTGTCTTGCTAAAGAAATCCGAAGAGACCCTTTCAAAGGGAGCTATGTTATAGTACCACAATTTACCACCTAATTCTATTGATTCATTTGTTGTGCTTGCAGATTCTTTCGTAAAGGCACACACCGGGGCCATTAAGGTTGAAACCAGGAAGTCGGACCTTTTCAAGGTAAGGCAGAAGGACAACAAAATGCTCATAGAATTAGTGTCTCGATTCCAAATGGAACGGATGGACCTGCCATCGGTCGCTGATGATTGGGTTGTTCAAGCTTTCACCCAAGGACTCAATGTTCGCAGCTCAGTGGCTTCACATTAATTGAAGCAGAATATGATGGAATACCCGGATATTACTTGGAATGATGTGTATAATCGATATCAATTAAAGATCAGGGTTGAAGACGATCAACTTGGGGCTCCTTATGGGTCCGTTTATCCTATCAGACCCGTTGATAGAATCAAGAGGGATATTGACTGAGAACCAAGGTTGAACAGAGATTGATGTCAATTGTATAATGGAGATCGTAGGAGCAGCAGAACTGGGCAAAATTTTGCATGAAATTAAAGGAGAAGTGATCGAGGCCAGAGCTTTCGAAGGATCATGAGCAAGAACGACTTCGACAGACCTATCGAACCTAAAGAAGCACCACGATTATTAGAGTACAACTTTAATGTTGATGCAACTGCAATCGTATCGGCTATCGGGCGCATCAAAGATACCAAATGGCCTCAGCCTTTACCAACTGATCCAGCCCAAAGGGATCCCAACCAAATATGCAAATATCATGTCACTCATGGCTACATGACGGAGAATTGTCGATAATTGAGAGAAGAAGTGGCACAATTATTCAACAACGGGCACCTTTGGGAATTTCTAAGCGATCGAGCCAAGAATTATTTTAGAAACAGGGATTCCAACAAACAAAATGAGCAAGACGAACCTCAACACATCGTTCATATGATCATCAGAGGGGTTGATGTTCCTCAAGGTCCAATATTATAGCGCACCAAAGTATCAATCACAAGGGAAAAACGGATCTGGGATTACATACCAGAAGGAACTTTATCTTTCAACGACGAGGATGCAGAAAGAATCATGTAGCCCATAATGATGCACTAGTAATATCTGTACTCATGAATAAAACTCGAGTTAAACGTGTGTTAATTGATCCAGGTAGCTCGGCCAACATCATTCGATCGAGAGTCATAGAGCAACTCGGCCTACAAGACCAAATTGTGCCTGCACCCCGATTGCTAAACGGATTCAACATGGCTTGCTAAACTACTAAGGGAAAAATAACGTTACCGGTAAACATAGTCAGAACCACCCAAGAGACCAAGTTTTATGCGATCGAAGGGGCATGAGTTATAACACCTTGTTCAGGAGACCATGGATTCACAACATAAGGGTTTTGCCATCGATCCTTCACCGGGTGTTAAAATTTCCAACACTAGAAGGAATCAAGACGATCTACGGGGAGCAACCCGCTGAAAAGGAGATGTTTGTCGTTGATGAAGTAATTCTGATATCAACACTCTCATCGACAAAGGAGCCAGGTTCGAAAGCAAAACAGGAAGCCAAATAGAAATCACCAATGCCATCCTCGATCTAACCGAACAAGCAGGGAATTGACAAAGACGATGAGTATAGGGTTCCTCAATCCTTTATAGTTCTCGATGATTCCGACGCTACCAAATCAACGGTCGAAGAGCTGGAGTAGGTCGTATCGATCAAACATCTGTCCGATCGAAAGGTATACCTGGGCATGAGGTTAACTCTCGAGCTCATGAAAAATCTCATTCAATTTCTTATAGCTAACATGGATTGTTTTGCTTGGTCCTATCTCGATATGACAGGGATCCCACCGGAGATCACTACTCACAAGCTGAACCCGGACCCGAAATTCCATTCAGTCAAGCAGAAAATGAGACCCTAGTCCGAGATCAAGCATGCTTTCATCAAGGACGAGGTAACTAAACTCCTTAAAATACGGTCCATCTGGGAGGTCAAATACCCGAAATGGTTAGCAAACGTAGTAGTAGTCCCTAAAAAAGGGAACAAACTGAGAATGTGTGTGGATTATAAAGATTTAAATAAGGCATGCCCCAAAGACTCTTTCCCTTTGCCTAACATCGATTAATCGATGACTTGGCCGGCCATGAGATCGTCAGTTTTCTCGATGCCTACTCCGGGTACAACCAAATACGGATAAACCCGAATGATTAAGAAAAAACCTCCTTCATCACTAAGTATGGAACATACTGCTATAAACATAATTCCATTTGGATTAAAAAATGCAGTGCCACTTACCAACGCCTAGCAAACAGAATGTTCGAAGAATAAATAGGAAAATCCATGGAAGTTTATATTGATGATATGTTAGTTAAGTCCCTGCGAGCAGGGGGCCATTTAAAGCATTTGCAGGAAACTTTTGGTATATTGAAGAAGTACAACATGAAGCTGAATCTAGAAAAGTGCGCGTTCGGAGTTGGATCAGGTAAATTTCTCGGGTTCATGGTGTCCAATTAAGAAATCGAGGTCAACCCCTACAAGATCAAAGCTATCAAGGATATCACGGTAGTGGATAATGTGAAGGTCGTACAAAGGCTAACTAGGCACATAGCCGCCCTGAGGCGATTTATCTCGAGGTCCTCCGATAAGAGCCATTGATTTTTCTAGTTACTGAAGAAGAAAAACAACTTCATATGGACACCGGAATTCCAACTGGCCTTAGAAGAACTTAAGAAATAACTATCGAGCCCTCCACTCCTTCATACATCGAGGGCAAACGAACGATTATACTTGTATTTGGCTGTATCAAAAACAGCGGTAAGTGGAGTCGTAGTTCGGGAAGAAAAAGGTATGCAATTTCCAATTTATTATGTTAGCAGGACCTTAGGTGAGGCCGAAACTAGATATCCTTGTCGCGTCCCCTTTTTCTAAGGCGAAATCGGTTTTATGACAGTTGGGAGGACAACTCGTTCCCTTTTGGGAATTGGATTTTTTGAATTGAAGAGTCGCCACCTAATGATTAAAGTGCATTAGGACACTAAGAAGGGTTTGAGTTTGAAGAACCAGAGTTTGGGTAAGGGCTAGAAATTATCTCGAGGGGAAGGTGTTAGCACCCCCCAAGATCCATTAGTGTGGTTCCTGGCCATGTTATAATTGTGACTTCACATAAGCAGATAAGGGTTTCAAATAGAAGGAGTTTTCATACAATATTGAAAATAAGTTGACACTTGAGGAAGAGTAAAGAGGGCAGAAATTTTAAGAAAAAGATTTAAACAATTCTAAAAGAAATAGATGAAAGCAAGTAAAGGGGAGAGGGATCCTAGGTTTATGATTAATATAGATCACATCAATGCAATACCTGTCGACGCCCCCTTTTCCCTCCCCTAAAGAATGAGAAATCGGGTTCACGACATTTAGGAAAGACAACTCTATTCCCGTTTGGGAATTGGGTTTTGGATTCGGAGAGTCGCCACCTAATGATTATAGTGCATTAAGACACTTTTAAGAAAGAATTTGAGATGAAGAACCAGAGTTCGGGTAAGGGATAGAAATTATCTAGAGGGGAAGGTGTTAGGCACCCCTCAAGATCCACTAGTATGGTTCCCGACCATGCTACAATTGTGACTTTAAAGCAAGCAAACGTACAAGGTAATTTCACATAAAAGTTGCAAATAGGTATGCATAAAGGTTATTAGACATGCTGAAATTCGAATAGATGACTCCTTAACTATTGGCAAGAATGTCTAAATGTAGAAAAATGGGATCAAGTAATGAGTACCTATTGTCAAACAAGGAAGTAAAAGAGCGGGAAATTTTAGAAAAGGGCAGTGTGAAAAATTAGAAGGGGAAAATTAATTAAACAAGAATGCAGAATCTGAAAATTGACAATCTGAAAAATAATTATGTAAAGAAAAAGGGGTCCTAGGCTTGTAAAATACATGGATCATCCACACAACACCGGTACCCAATTGTACGCATAGTGTTATCGTGTGATCATCATCTCCATGTCTACCCTTTCCCACCCGGTTAAGGTATTAAAGGGCGGAATAGTATCGTTACTTATTGCATGCTATTACCCGTCCAAATCCTATCAGTGCCAGAGGCAAATGGACTACTAATCCTAAAGGGAGATGGGTTTAGGGCTTTTAGGAGTTTTCAAAGGATAAAATACTAAGGCGTCGATCAAAACACATAATACAAATAAAGGGGGAACAAATAAGCAAATAGGGCTCAAATAAGCCTCCATAAATCAGATAAAAGTCATAGAGTTTAGCATGTCTCACACGTACTGATTTGGTCTTAATTCAATAAAGCGACGAGCGGACTGGTTCAACGCATATTTTTTAAACGGAAAGTCTACATTAGTCTCGCTCGAATGTAGTTGACTAAAACCGATCTGATTGATTAATTAATCCTTTTGTCTAAGTGTTGGATAGAACTAGGCATGATATCTACTAATTTTAGAAAAAGATGCAAACTGACTATAGAAAAAGGTTACCAGTTTTAATAGAATAATACGAGCTCAGCAGTTGATATTGCTTTTAACGAATGAGACAATTCAGATTCGAGATTTCCTATAGGCATGCTTTCTATATGTTTACTGGTTTTGACACCTTTTCAGACGTTAACAAAAGTCCTATGAACATGGTATCTATATGCAGCTTTTATTATTAAACTTACGAACTGTTTGCCTGATGACGTTTACATATGCAAAAATGCAGGAGTCTATAGGCAATATTTCTATATGTGAATTTGCAGAACGATTAAAAGTTAATCCTATAGGCAGGATATCTATGTGTGCAGTCGCAGAAATCAGAAGTGAACCCCTATAGGCATGATATCTATATGCTTTATTGCAGAAATCAAGTGGCGAATCCTATAGACATGTTTTCTACGCGTGGAGTTGCACAAATCATAAATAAATCCCTATAGGCATGATATCTACCCTTAGTGCATAAAAGTAAACCCCCTCCCCTTTTTACTAAATCCCCAAGTTTATACAAATTATTACAACCCAAAAGAAATAAAACTAGAATTACAAAGTACATCAGGAATCCTCAGCTACATCCGAGCAGCCTAATTCAGACTTAATATCTAATAATATGAGATTGAGCCACTTTCGAGATCCATATTTCCAAGCCTTCTCTCATCTAGGGTTTTTCAGAGATCCAGGGATTTCAGGAACCCGAGGCAGTGCATACACCCAAGATGCTAATCAAAAAATTGAGTTGTACAATGTGGAAGGGCCAGCCCTTATGTGTCCAAGTTCAGAGGGAGCTCAAGGGTCCCAAGGCAAGGCTCACACAAGAGGGGCAGAACCTAAGTTCTAAGAGCATAGTGGAAGTGCAGAACATAGTTTGAAAGAGATTTATCAAAACTGGATTGGAAATAGTAAGTGGTAAGGGTGATTTTGAAAACAATTGTAGTAGTGAAACTCAAACTACACAGAATCAGTAGTCATTCAAAAGGGGCAAGGGATTATGGGATTTATTGTATAACCCAGCAGGCTTGGTTTGGTAATGCACAGCAATAGCTGATGCTGGCATGGACACAAACCATCCAAAGGAACACAAACACATATAAGGGGATACGGGGGTTTGGGATTCATAAGGTAGTAAGTGAATAACAAATGACTGACAGAGTGCACATATATATAAACATTAATTTACAAGGGAAAGAGAACATGGTACAGCATGCTAGTGACACATCTAGACTGCAGAAACATGAGCAGAATTAGACAGGACTGACACACTGGAGCAATTAAAGAAAACATGTTGTTGTTGAGGCTTGTAAATTAACTAGGACTTACCAGTAGAGAAGCAAAGTGCAAAAAAGGTAGAGCAAACAAGAGTCCACAGTCTAGCCTTTGCTTTCAGCCGGCTAGACAAAGCAACAACACAAGTAGTAGTAAAGAAAGAGAGAGTTTTAAGCGTAAGTGGGTATTTTGAACTCAAGTTGTTCGTGTGTTTAAAGAAAAGAGGGTAGGGTATTTATAGTTTTTTGAAAACGAGTGAAAAGTAAGGTAATAAGTAAAGTTTTAACACAAACATGGAAACAATCACAAGTCAGAAGCAATTAACACATGACTTCCCTTTAATCAATGGATTATTGCTCAACGGACACTAACAAGATTAATATAAGGAAAGAAAATCAATTTGTAAGCGGAATGATTGTTGCCATAAAAGGAGCAATAAAATCATATAGTAAGGTATTAAGTCTAAGTACAGGAATTTACTTATTTTTGGAAAGGATTTGGTAAGGCCAAACAAAGAGAGAGAATCAATTGCCCCTTAACGGGCGTGTAAAAATCAGAATTTCACAAAGGAAAAGTTTTGAAAATCAATCACGAGTTTGAGAATCAATCACAAAAGGGACTCAGTATATAAATGAAGTGCACAAGTAATAGACATGTAAGGCCAAGCAATGGCAAGAAGAAACAACATACAGTAATAGCACAGAGTTAGTAGACATCAAGCATTCATAGCATGATAGTCACGTAGGTCAAGTTTCATTGACTTAGTAATAGAGAGAAAGATTAGAAACATGCAAAGAGTCAAGTAAAAACTTTTTCTGAAATAGTAGTCGAGTTTAACAGATATCAAGAACTCAGAACAAAAGTAATCACATAAAGGAAACAAGATGCTGAAGTGAAGGAGCAATTTCAAATAGGCGAGTTGCACAAACAAACTCAGAAACTCGAATAGACCCCAAAGGACTAGGGTTTTTCAAAATCAGTAGAGTTTAGAGGCGATAAACAAATGCAACAAATAAACAGCCTCAGAGTCCCAAATAAACCCCCAAAAATTAGGGTTTTCAACACTAAACAGGTGCAAACAAAGTAACTCAAACAGATAGACTCAGGAACTCAACAAATCTCAAAAAATTAGGTTGTCAACACCAATCAAACTTAGAGATGATAAACAAATGAATCGAACGAAATATTTAACAAACAGATTCAGAAACCCTAGTTTGAAATCAAAAAATTTTAAAAAGGAAAATTAGGGAAAACGTTTAAAACATCACATATAACACAGATCGAGCACAGATCCAAACAAATAAACGAAAAAGAACCTCGAATAGGCTAGGGTTTCTGAGAACCCTAGAAATGAGAAAGGCTTGGAAGAAACAAGATCAAATCCGGAGTTGATAAGGTCGGAACCAGACTTAGGAAGCTAAGACACGCCGGAGATGGCCGGAGACCTCGAATCGATGAAGGTCTGAGCGAAGGCCCTCAAAGTTTGGCCTTGAACCTTCAAGTATCAAGCATGTGAAAGCAGTAGAAGGTGAGTATAGTTCGTCCATGGCTTGAGCGGCCATGAACTCTGGTAGATTTGGGGTTGAAAATGGCAGAGAGTGACCGGGGTTTTGAGAGAGTTCGAGAACGTTTGAGAGAAGAGGGAATTAGAGGCGGCGTTTATGAGAGAATGGGGTAGGGTTTATGGGTCGTTTGGAATTAAAAAAGGAAAGAAGAGATCTGGGCCGTTGATAAAAAATGATCAATGGCTCAGATTTTAAAATAAAAACGAGCGATTTTGGGTGATTGGATCAGGGGTCAGGTCCAAATGGAATTGGGTTGCATAATTGGGTTTGAATTGGGGCGCCAATTTGGGATGTATTTGAAATGAAATTGAGGCTACATTTTAAATAGCCAATTTTCCCTTTTTGTTTTATAAAAAGGTAATAATGGTTTTTAAAAAAAATAAAAAAAATACTGAGTAAACAAACATTACATAAATATTAACTTAAAAATACTGAAACTAATTTTGTAATTATAAAATTCTATTAATCACAAAATAAGCTATAATTGCAATTATATGCAATTTAGCTTTAAAAATACCAAATAAATTCGTAAAAATATGCAAAAAATTACCTTAATTATATTTTGGTGTAAATGTGAGAATAAAATGAGTTATTCACCAAAAATGATAATTTTGGGAATAATTATTGGATTTTGTTGTATTAAAATAGGCAATAAATTGGTTTAAAAATCATTAAAAATGCCAACACTCTTGGGTATGCTTATATATGCAAAAATATGCTATTTTGGAGGTATTTTGGGTATAAAAATACTTAGG
>MU732489.1:68001-78647 GCA_026770625.1 Nicotiana glauca
CCGGGCACATGCCCGAGTCCCATATTTTTCTACGAACCTTCCGGAACCGTCAAATCAGGGATCCGGGTCCGTTTACCAAAAATATTGACCAAAGTCAATTATATCATTATTAATATCAAAATTCTTCAAATTTTTCACATAATTCACATATTTTAACATAAAAACTTTCTGGCTTCACGCCCGGACTGCGCATGCAAATCGAGGTAACCACCATCGAGGTTTCCAAGGCCTCGGAAGCGCGGAGAAAGGGAGAAATACGGTGATGACCCTTTGGGTCGTCACAAGAAGGTTGTTGCAAACATTAGGAGCAGGCTTCTTTGCTACTATGACCTTATTGTCGATCAGGGTTAGAATCTTGTCCTTCAATGAGTGGCACTCGTCAAGGGTGTGTCCCTTCATGCCGGAATGGTACGCACAAGTCTTATTGGGGTTGACCCACTGGGAAGGATTTTCTAGAGTTTTGGATGGGATAGGAGTGACGTAACCAGCAGCTTTAAGTCTCTCATACAACTGGTCAATTAGTTCAGCGATGGTTGTCTATTGTCTGGGAGGTCTGCGGTCAAAATTTGGCCTAGGTCTAGGGAAATTTTGACGGGTAGGAGGTGATTGGTAGTGAGAGGGTTGAGCATTATAAGCTTGATAAATAGGTATTGGTTGAGAGTATCTGGGTGAAGTGGGTTGATATGTGAGAGGTGGAGAGGATTGGTAAACGGGATGTGGATTTTGATAGGAGGGTGCGTGTGCTTGGTAATTTGAGATGGGCTGATATGTAAGTGGAGGTGATGGGTAGGTGGGGTATTTTGGTGGTGACTTGGCTCCCTGTGCGACCATTACAGCACTCACATCCTTCTTCTTGTATGTGCCAACTGTAAAGCCTTATTGGTGGCCTGTAATGCTTATACCATTCTTAATGCCCTCTTCGATTCTTTCTCCCAGTTTGATGATATCGGAGAACTTCTGACCCTCGATCAGCATCAACCTCTCGTAATATTGGGGATCCTGGGCCCAGACGAAGAATCTATTCATCTGTTCTTCTTCCAGGGCCGGTTTGACCTTTGCAGCTTCTGACCTCCAACGAGTAGCATACTCGCAGAATATTTCGGTAGGCTTCTTCTTCAAATTCTGTATGTAGAATACATCCGGTGCATTCTCTGTATTGAATTGGAATCTATCCATGAAATTTGATGCCACGCCTACCCATTTTGTCCATTTCTTGGGGTCCTGGCTGATGTACCAGGATAAAACATCTCCCTTCAGACTTCTCATGAAGAGCTTCATATGGATCTTCTCATCCTTTCCGACTCCAACCAGCTTATCGCAATATGTCCTTAGGTGGACTCTGGGATCTCCTGTTCCATCAAACATTTTGAACTTGGGAGGTTTGTACCCCTCCGGAAGCTCAACATCTGGCTGAATGCAGAGGTCTCATAATTTAACCCCTCGATACCTTTGTTACCTTCCACGCCCTGAACTCGGCTGGTTAACTTCTTGAGTTCTGCCGCTAAGTTCCTGATAAGTGAGTCTTTGTCATCAGACTCAGGTGTATTTGAGATTGGTTGAGTATAATGGGGTACAGTATCCACGTAAATAGGAGTGTTGTGGAGATGTTCATTAGTGGTGTTCAGTGGATCAGGAATGAGTAGTGGAGTGTTGTTGGGAGTGTGGCATGAGTTACAGTGTTGAGCATGAGTGGGTTGTATCTGTGGTTGTGGGGTGTTTTGTGGAGGTGCAGTATTCTAGGTGTTGACATCAGAAGCGGTGAGAGAAAAGGACAGGTTCGCCAAATTTTGAACCTGATCCAGTTCTTCTTGGAATTTCAACAGTTTTTGCTCAAGTTGGGTAGCAGTTTCCTTAGCAACCGGGGCACCCTGAGGAATCTCAATCTCCTTTCTAGCGCTTGGATCTCCCATTCTACCTTTGTTCTTGTTCCGGATAAGACTCGGAGGAGGAGGAGGTGGAGGGCCCTTGGATCTTGTGGAGTATGACGATGGTGCCAGAATGCACTAACTAACCTTTGGGGAGGGGAATAACTAATAAAAGAAAAAAGGTAATAAGTTAGTGCAGGTTATAAGGAAAAATATTGCAGTATTTAAACACATTGTGCGAAAATGTAAATTGCGTCCTAGCTTTGGTGCCTCGTTGTGCCCGAGATAGACCTAGCGACAAATAGTTTTGGAGAACTTAATGCTAAATGCCTCATTTTATTGACAAAAATAAGACGAATCCAAAATGACTCTAAATAATAGAAAGCAAAATGTCACTATTGGCCATTGGCCCTATTACATTAAAATAAAGAATAAAAGGACTCCTAACTACTTGGTCCCAGAAGGACCTTCCCCAGATTTGGCATCTTCGTCTTCCTCGAACAGCTTCACCAGCTCGCGTAGTCCTAGCAGAAAATAAGCTCGGGCCAGATGTTCGCATGCATTTCCTTCAGCATTTTGACAATCTTCAATTCTCTTGATGAATTTTCCTTCCAGTTCCACTAGACCCCGCTCCAAATACCCTAGTCACTTATTGGCGCTGACAGCCATATCTTTCCACTCCTCGATCAACTTCTGATGGGCTTCTTGTATTTCTCGGTGCTCACTTTCACACTCTCGAATTCTCTTGCGCAGTTGATTATACTTAACCCGTGCTTCAGTGTGCTCGTCGATAATTCTGTGACCTCAAGCGAACCCGGGATATCCCATGCCATTATCTTCTAACCAACCTGAATAGTGCGGCACACAACCGGCGTGATACCTGTCTGGCTCAATAGATTCTTTCCCCAAAACGAGTTTGCAGTGCCATAAGTGCTGAGCTTGGCACTTGTGAGGGCTATCATCGTCCTAGAAATCAGCCCTGAAATGACTCATTTTGTCGACCCGTTGTATGATTTGCTTTCTTCCAGCCTGCCTCATGGCTCGGAGGAACTTAAGGATAAGTTCCTCTCAAACTGATTAATACGAGAAATGGTGCGTCTCGGGATCGAACAATGAACTCATCCGTGGGGAACCATTCGACCATCCATTGCACCTGGTCTTCTTTCAGATTTCCAAATAATTCTACCCATCCTCGGGCGTCCTCTGGCTGAGCGAACATTTTAGGCATATAATTCATGCGCCTTGGCTGGTGGAAAGCGATGTGATCATCCCAGTCTTTGCATAGGATCTCTTGTCGGTATTCCCCTTTCTGGAGGTGTTCCATGAGCCAGAGCTGAAGTAATAAGTTGCAACCCTCAAAATGACTGCCCTGTTGCTGACAGTTGTCCAAGGCACGGTATATCTCAGCAATGATCATAGGAACTATGCTGAAAGTCTGCTCGCCAATTCCTTCCATCAAAGTCTTGGTTACCATGGCCAGTCTGGTGTGGATCCTAGCCTTCTTCATAGGGAACACCATCATTCTCAAAAAGCAAAACATAAAAACTAAGACCCTTCTATGGACATGCCCCAATGAGGTGATGGCGAACTCATTTGAATAGGTACGGTATGACTTGCTATGGCCATACCTCTCGTATAGATAGTCGAATGGGATATAAGAGTCTTTCAAGCATGTTAAGTCTGGGTTCTTCTTCAGTCCCATCATCTTAAGGAAACCCCTTCCTTTGTGATTCTCTGGCATAAGCAAACCCGGAGTCTCCCAAGGAATACCAGCTAAACCTCCTATTTCTTCGAGCAAAGGAGTCATTTCAACGTCCCCGAAGCGGAACACGGACTTGTCACTATCCCAGAACAATGTCACAGCCTCTATGATTCTGTTGTTAGGCTGAATTTCTAGAAGAGAAGGCAAATTCCCTAAGTACTTGTGGACGAGTGTCTGATCACTGGAATGGAGGTCTTTCTACCAATTCAGCAGCCTTGGATGAATGTTGGTTACCATGCCAAATCTGGGGACTTCGTGCCTCATTTTCTGCAAAACAAGGTGTTAGGCCCTTACCCCCACCGGACTCGACTATTTAAACCAATAATTAGCATAACAAGCACTTTAGTTCTCCAAATAAATGCACAGAACATGAAGCTGTCCATTTGGGTTTCAAGGAAACCCGATGGACTTTGGACAAGGCTATCTTAATGAGTCATTATGTGGACAACATAATTGACTCGGCTAGGTTTGACCATGATGCATGTACAGTTTAAACAGATAAGGTTTCTATTGGGGTATTAGACAGGTACCCTTGAGCGGACAGCTCAAGAGGGAAAGGCATGGAACCGTCGACTGCACCGCTGATCGACTGGTTTTACCGCAAATATGCCTTTGCCAAATTTAGGGGGTGATAGTATTGGAAGAGCACAACTACTCATTATAAGAGTTGCTATAGTATTTGTTTGGCAGGAGTGGAATATTATGTTGAAGATGCAGTTTACAAGAATGAAACAAATTGACATGTATTTTCACGTTCATACAATAAAGTTTACAATAATTTCTCAAAATTACAACAGCATTGATGGGAAAAGCGGTAATGAAAGTAATTAAAGAAAAAGAAACAAAAGAAAAAGTCAGTTTCAAGTAAAGGCATTAAACAAAAGCAATAAAAGAAAGCAATAAAGTCACATATAGCATGAAATGGT
The DNA here is from genome assembly GCA_026770625.1 of Nicotiana glauca. Classification (NCBI taxonomy): domain Eukaryota; kingdom Viridiplantae; phylum Streptophyta; class Magnoliopsida; order Solanales; family Solanaceae; genus Nicotiana; species Nicotiana glauca. Next base: position 72,555 of record MU732489.1, read on the forward strand.
AAAAGCCTAAAGAATTCCCAACAGAGTTGCCATGCTGTTGACGCCCCCTTTTCCCCTCCCCTAAATAGCAAGAAATTGGGTTCACGACATTTAGGAAAGACAACTCTATTCCCATTTGGGAATTTGGTTTTGGATTCGGAGAGTCGCCACCTAATGATTATAGTGCATTAGGACACTTTAAGAAAGAATTTGAGATGAAGAACCAGAGTTCGGGTAAGGGCTAGAAATTATCTCGAGGGGTAGGTGTTAGGCACCCGTCAAGATCCACTAGTGTGGTTCCGGCCATGCTACAATTGTGACTTTAAAGCAAGCAAACATACAAGGTAATTTCACATAAAAGTTGCAAATAGATATGCATAAAGGTTATTAGACATGCTGAAATTCGAATAGATGACTCCTTAACTATTAGCAAGAATGTCTAAATGCAGAAAAATGGGATCAAGTAATGAGTACCAATTGTCAAACAAGGAACTGAAAGAGCGGGAAATTTTAGAAAAGGGCAGTGTGAAAAATCAGAAGGGGAAAATAATTAAACAAGAATGTAGAATCTGAAAATTGACAATCTGAAAAATAATTATGTAAAGAAAAAGGGGTCCTAGGCTTGTAAAATACATGGATCATCCACACAACACCGGTACCCAATTGTAGGCATAGTGTTATCGTGTGATCATCATCTCCATGTCTACCCTTTCCCACCCCGTTAAGGTATTAAATCGCGGAATAGTATCGTTACTTATTGCATGCTATTACCCATCCCAATTCTATCAGTCTCGGAGTCAAATGGACTACTAATCCTAAAGGGAGAGGGGTTTAGGGCTTTCAGGAGTTTTCAAAGGATAAAATACTAAGGCGTCGATCAAAACACATAATACAAATAAAGGGGGAACAAATAAACAAACAGAGCTCAAATACGCCTCCATAAATCAGATAAAAGTCATAGAGTTTAGCATGTCTTACACGTACTAATTTAGTCTTAATTAAATAAAGCGACGAGCGGACTGGTTCAACGCATATGTTTTTAGATAGAAAGTCTACATTAGGCTCGCTCGAATGCAGTTGACTAAAACTGATCTGATTGATTAATTAATCCTTTTGTCTAAGTGTTGGATAGAACTAGGCATGATATCTACTAATTTTAGAAAAAGATGCAAACTGATTATAGAAAAAGGTTACTAGTTTTAACAGAATAATACGAGCTCAGCAGGTGATATTGCTTTTAACGAATGAGATAATTCAGATTCGAGATTTCCTATAGGCATGCTTTCTATATGTTTACTGGTTTTGACACCTTTTCAGGCGTTAACAGAAGTCCTATGAACATGGTATCTATATGCAACTTTTATTATTAAACCTACGAACTGTTTGCCTAATGACGTTTACATATGCAGAAATGCAGGAGTCTATAGGCAATATTTCTATATGTGAATTTGCAGAACGATTAGAAGTTAATCCTATAGGCAGGATATCTATGTGTGCAGTTGCAGAAATCAGAAGTGAACCCCTATAGGCATGATATCTATATGCATTATTGTAGAAATCAAGTGTCGAATCCTATAGACATGTTTTCTACGCGTGGAGTTGCACAAATCATAAATAAATCCATATAGGCATGATTTTACCCTTAGTGCATAAAATTAAACCCCCTCCCTTTTTGACTAAATCTCTGAGTTTATACAAATTATTACAACCTAAAAGAAATAAAACTGGAATTACAAAGTACATCAGGAATCCTCAGCTACATTCGAGCAGCCTAATTCAGACTTAATGTCTAATAATATGAGATTGATCCACTTTCGAGATCCAGATTTCCAAGTCTTCTCTCATCTAGGGTGTTTCAGAGATCCAGGGATTTAAGGAACCCCAGGCAGTACATACACCCAAGATGCTAATTAGAAAATTGAGTTGTGCAGTGTGGAACGGACAACCCTTATGTGTCCAAGTTCAGAGGGAGCTCAAGGGTCCTAAGGCAAGGCTCACACAAGAGGGGCAGAACCTAAGTTCTAAGAGCATAGTGGAAGTGCAGAACATAGTTTGAAAGAGATTTATCAAAACTGGATTGGAAATAGTAAGTGATAAGGGTGATTTTGGAAACAATTGTAGTAGTGAAACTCAAACTACACAGAATCATTAGTCATTCAAAAAGGGCAAGGGATTATGGGATTTATTGTATAACCCAGCAGGCTTGGTTTGGTCATGCACATCAATAGCTGATGCTGGCATGGACACAAACCATCCAAAGGAACACAAACACATATAAGGGGATACAGAGGTTTAGGATTTATAAGGTAGAAAGTGATAACAAATGGCTGACAAAGTGCACACATAGATAAACATTAATTTACAAGGGAAAGAGAACATGGTACAACATGCTAGTGACACATCTAGACCGCACAAACATGAGCAGAATTAGACAGGACTGACAAACTGGAGCAATTAAAAAAAACATGTTGTTGTTGAGGCTTGTAAATTAACTAGGACATACCAGTAGAGAAGCAAAGTGCAGAAAAGGTAGAGAAAACAAGAGTCCACAGTCTAGCCTTGGCTTTCAGCCGGCTAGACAAAGCAACAACACAAGTAGTAGTAAAGAAATATAGAGTTTTAAGCGTAAGTATGTATTTTGAACTCAAGTTATTCGTGTGTTTAAAGAAAAGAGGGTAGGGTATTTATAGTTTTTTGAAAACGAGCGAAAAGTAAGGTAATAAGTAAAGTTTTAACACAAACATGGAAACAATCACAAGTCAGAAGCAATTAACACAAGACTTCCCTTTACTCACGGGATTATTGCTCAACGGACACTAACAGGATTAATATAAGGAAAGAAAATCGATTTGTAAGCGGAATGATTGTTGCCATAAAAGGAGCAATAAAATAATATAGTAAGGGATTAAATCTAAGTACATGAATGTACTTATTTTTGGAAAGGATCTGGTACGGACAAATAATGAGAGAGAATCAATTACCCTTTAACGGGCGAGTAAAAGTTAGAATTTCACAAAGGAAAAGTTTTGAAAATCAATCACGAGTTTGAGAATCAAACACAGAAGGGACTCAGTATATAAATGAAGTGCACAAGTAATAGACATGTAAGGCCAAGCAATGGCAAGAAGAAACAACATACAGTAATAGCACAGAGTTAGTAGACAGCAAGCATTCATAGCATGATAGTCACGTAGGTCAAGTTTCATTGGCTTAGTAATAGAGAGAAAGATTAGAAGCATGCAAAGAGTCAAGTGAAAACTTTTTCTGAAAAAGTAGTCGAGTTTAACAGATATCAAGAACTCAGAACAAAAGTAATCACATAAAGGAAACGAGATGCTGAAGTGAAGGAGCAATTTCAAACAGGCGAGTTGCACAAACAAACTCAGAAACTCGAATAGACCCCAAAGGACTAGGGTTTTTCGAAATCAGTAGAGTTTAGAGGCGATAAACAAATGCAACAAATAAACAGCCTCAGAGTCCCAAATAAACCCCAAACAATTAGGGTTTTCAACACTAAACAGGTGCAAACAAAGTAACTCAAACAGATAGACTCAGGAACTCAACAAATCTCCAAAAATTAGGTTTTCAACACCAATCAAACTTAGAGATGATAAACAAATGAATCGAACAAAATATTTAACAAGCAGACTCAGAAACCCTAGTTTGAAATCAAAAAATTTTAAAAAGAAAAATTGGGGAAAACGTTTAAAACATCACATATAGCACAGATCCAAACAAATAAACGAAAAAGAACCTCGAATAGGCTAGGGTGTCTAAGAACCCTAGAAACGAGAAAGGCTTGGAAGAAACAAGATCAAATACAGAGTTGATAAGGTCGGAACCAGGCTTAGGAAGCTGAGACACGCCGGAGATGGCAAGAGACCTCGAATCGACGAAGGTCTGAGCGACGACCCTCAAAGTTTGGCCTCGAACCTTCAAGTATCAAGCATGTGAAAGCAGTAGAAAGTGAGTATAGGTCGTCCACGGCTTGCGCGGCCATGAACTCCGGTGGATTTGGGGTTGAAAATGACAGAGAGCGACTAGGGTTTCGAGAGAGTTCGAGAGCGTCTGAGAGAAAAGGGAATTAGAGGCGGTGTTTCTGAGAGAATGGGGTAGGGTTTAGGGGTCATTTGGAATTAAAAAAGGAAAGAAGAGATCTGGGTCGTTGATAAAAAATGATCAATGGCTCAGATTTTAAAAAAGAAAATGGGCGGGTTTGGGCAATTGGATCAGGGGTCGGGTCCAAATGGAATTGGGATGCGTAATTAGGTTTGAATTGGGGTGCCAATTTGTGCTGTATTTGAAATGAAATTGAGGCTAGATTTTAAATAGCCAATTTTCTCTTTTTATTTTATAAAAAGGTAATAATGGTTTTTTAAAAAAAATAAAAAAATACTGAGTAAACAAATATTACATAAATATTAACTGAAAAATACTGGAACTAATTTTGTAATTATAAAATGCTATTAATCACAAAATAGGCTATAATTGCAATTATATGCAATTTAGCTTTAAAAATACCAAATAAATTTGTAAAAATATGCAAAAAATTAAATTAATTATATTTTGGTGTAAATGTGAGAATAAAATGAGTTATTCACCAAAAATGATAATTTTGGGAATAATTATTGGATTTTATTGTATTAAAATAAGCAATAAATTGGTTTAAAAATGACTAAAAATGCCAAAACTCTTGGGTGTGCTTATATATGCACAAAATATGCTATTTTGGAAGTATTTTGGGTATAAAAAAATACTTAGGGAAAAATTGGGTATCAACAATACCCAGTAATCACTCCTCAGAAGAGGGGCTACATGAGGTATTAGCGCACCGGTCATCATATCCATATTTACCCTTCCCACCCCGTTAAGGTATTAAAGCGCGGAATAGTATCATTACTTATTGCATGCTATTACCCGTCCCGGTCCTATCAGTCTCGGGGGCATAGAGACTACTAACCCTAAAGGGGAGAGAGTTGGGGCTTTTCAGAGTTTTAAAAGGATAAAAGTCTAGGAGACAAACAAAACACAAAAGCAAATAGGGAAAAAGCAAACAACAGTTAAGGCTCAAACATGCCTCCTCACTTAAAGGCTTAAAAGCCTTAGAACATGCTGATTTATCACATATTTCTCAAATGAGGAGTCCGAATTAGCCTTGTCTGGTTGTAGTTATCAAAAACTGACATAGCTAATTAATTACCTAATGATTTGCCTAAGTGAGACCTATAGGCATGATATCTAACAGAGCGTACTGATTTTAAAGAAAGGATTACTGGTTCTATAAACAAAAGATCTGCAGATTTTAAACGGCTTTATGACTGATTTTAGACTCGTAGATGAAATAGACGATGCTGATTCAATTGATTATTCCTATAGGCAAGTTATCTAAGCGTTATTGGTTTTAAACGATTACATAGGTGTAAGAGTCCTATAGGCATGGTATCTAGGATGAAGTTGATTATTATTAAACCTATGATTGTTTGCCTAATGACATGTATATGTAGAAGTGCAGAAAAGCTATGATCATGATTTTCTATATGCAAAAATGCAGAACTTATAGGCAGTATTTCTATATGCAGAAATGCAGGAACCTAGAGACATGATTTCTATATGCAGAAAAACTTATAGGCATGGTTTTTAAGATGAGAATGAAGAAATGCAAAAAACAACTTATAAGCATGGTTTCTAAGATGAGAATGCAGAAGTGTAGAGAATCTTATAGGCATGAGTTCTAAGATGAGAATGCAGAAATCAGAAAATCCTATAGGCAAGTTTTCTACCCTCTGCATACATTCATCCCCATCCCTTTCCACTAGCCATCCCCAATAGTTATTACAAATTATTACAGACCCGAATGAATCAACAAGAAAGTAAAATCACATAAGAAGTTCCAGCTACAACCAAATAGCCTAATTCAGACCCAAAGTCCAACAATATGAGATAAACCAACTTCCAGGATCAAATTTCCAAAAGCCTTTCTCATATTTGGGATGTGTCAAAGTTCCCAAGAGTCTGAAAGGGCTCCGGGCAATGCTTACACCCCAAACACATTGCAGAATTAAGATCACAGTGTAGTGTGGAAGGGCCAGCCCTCTGATGTCCAAGTTCAAAGGG
>MU732489.1:78905-97301 GCA_026770625.1 Nicotiana glauca
CTTAAGAGTCTAAGAATAAGTGTAAGTGCATAGGGGGAATTAGGGAAAGCCACGGCAGGCTGGTGGTCATGCCCAACAATCGGGAATATTGGCACACCCCTGACCAGCCTGTCAGCCAAATCTTAGGAGTTAGGATCCATTATGGATCAGGTTCTGACCTGCGCAGCAATTGAATACTGTCAGGCCATGAGCCTTAACTCAAACACATAGAAGGGAATAGGGGGTAGAGACTCATAACAGAAACATATGCAAGGAAAGAACATAATTAGCATAAATCATTGAACATGAGCAGTAAAGTAAACATGATTGCAGAAAACTATAAATAAGCACATAGGGGTGAGGCAGAAAAGTTAAATCAGAACATACCACTTTCAGGGGAGAAACAAGTAAAAACAGTCGTAAATACATAGAAGTTATTTAAGGAAGACAATCAATAGTACACGGTTTATGCAAAATATGGCAAGGGAATCAATCAAACCGCCATGAAACAAAAATTACAAGTTCAATTTGAATGAACCAAGTCAAGAAAGGTAAAGGAGGTTCAATCAAAGAAAAATCAGTGACAATTCGTCAGCCTTATTAAAGGGATTTCAGAATCAGTCAATTAGTTGGTAAAAAACATTTGAAAGAGAAATTTCTCATATATAAAGCATACCAATCAAGCAGAAGGAATCATCAGGTTACTTAGAAAAAGAGTCTAACATTGAAAGCCTTAGAGTCACAAGCAAAACGGATTCAAGTTCAGTTGCGGACTCATAGTGAGTCTGAAAGCCTAGGGTCCCAAAGTGTAACCCTAATACCATTTGCCAAAGAAACCCCCAAATCCTAGGGTTTCGAATTGAGTCAGACATAGAGGTGAGAAAGCAGGTCATTGAAAGAGGCTTAGAAGTTTTTTCCAAAGACTTATGAGGGACGAACACACACGATAGAAAGAACATTGATTCAAGGTCATAAGAACATGTTTGAGAAAACTCGAAATTTAAACAAGTTCAGAAGAAAGAGATAATATGAGTTTACACAAAAGTAGATGGAATATGATTAGCAGGAACACAAACAAAGTTCAGTAAAGTGAACAAAATCAAAGAACTCAGCCATAAACACATATAGCGAAGAATAAGGGAAATAACACAGATTAACATGCGAGTACAAGAATAACAACAAAAAATAGAAGAATCTTGCATAATAGAAAGAGAAACAAAGAGCAACCTCATGCGTAGTAGAAAAGAAAACATACGAGCCTAACATAGATGATCACACATAAAGAAAGAACAGAAAGAATCACAAAGATATTTGAAGAAACTTTTTCTGAAACCCTAAAATCGAAATTGAACGATCTTGAAAAAGGAAATTTGGGGAAAACCTTTAAAATGTCAAGTAAAGACCAGACATATCACAGATCTAAGAAAATAAGCAAGTACAGAACCTCAGACAGCTTAGAGTTGCAGAGAAAACCCTAGAAATGAGAAAGGTCTTGAGGAAAGTCAGATCCTGAGTCAAAAAGACTCATATTGCTTGAACATGCCAGAATAATGGTCGGAGAAGCCATAGATCTATAGATCTGAGAAGGATTTGAAGAAGGCCATTGAAATTGGGATTTAAACCTTGAATAACTTAGGTATGATGGTAAGAAAGTATGAGTACAGACCGTCCATGGCTGGAGATGTCTTGGATTTCGGTGGAAACATGGTGAGATAAGGTGGGAAACGATTAGGGTTTCAGAGAGGTTCGAGAGAGTTTGAGACGAAGAGGGTTCAAAGGCGGCGTCTCAGGTGAAATGAATTAGGTCAAGGGGGTTTGAGAATTAAAAAAGGAAAGGGGAATTTATGGCCGTTGATCAAAATGATCAAAGGGCCGGATCAAAGGGGAACCGGGTGGGTTTTTTAAATCGGGTCATGGGTTGGGTAATTTAGGTTTAATTTTGGGGCAGAATTGGGGTCAATTTAAGGTTAAAATTGAATGGAAATGAGGCTGTAATTGAAATAGAAATGGGCTAAATGTTAAATAGCCAATTTCTCCTTTTTATTTTAAAAAAAGTAATAATGATTTTAAAAGTAAATTAAAAATACTGAGCCAACAAATACTATATAAATATTAATCTAAAAATACTGGAAATAATTTTATAATTATAAAATGGCATTAATCATAAAATAGGCTATAATTGTAATTACATGCAATTTAGCTTTAAAATGCCAAATAAATTTGTAAATATATACAAAAATCACCTTAATTATATTTTGGTGTAAATATGAGAATAGAAATAAATTATTCACCAAAAATGATAATCTTGAAAATAATTATTGGATTTTGTACTGCCAAAAATAGACAGTAAATTGATTTTAAAATCTTTAAAAAATTAGGGAAAAATACCGACACTATTGGGCATGATTATATATGCATGTACATGCTATTTTGAAAGTGTTTTGCATATAACATTACATAGGGAAAAAGTGGGTATCAAAAGTTGCCCCTCTTTACCCAGAAAGGATGAAGGAGTTGTCGGGTAAAGATATGATTGCCAATTTTGACCGAATGAAATGATTTGAAGAATTTTGACCGAGCTCTGGCTCCTGAGCTGCTTACATATCCCTGGTCTTATAGGAATCAGGTCATATGTAGTTCAGGATCCATTGGCGGAATATGCCGATGGAGATTTTCGAAAAGCGGACGCGATATTCAGGTTGAGAAGGATGGTTAGAGTCTGATAGGTTACGGGAACTAGAGCGGGATTGCTCCTGCTGAGACGGACATTGCTAGCCGATGTACCTGCAAATGAGTAATACCAACATATATTGTGCATAAATTTAAACGTGATGCAAGTTCCCGTTGGACCATGAATGTTGTCTTTGGACGGTTAGGATGACGTCCTCGGACCATGACGTCCTGTGCTATGGAGCATATGATAAAGGATTCACAGGCTATGAAATGATGTTCTCAGGCTATGAGAGTGATGCCTCCGAACTATGATGCCTTTGAATAATGATATGCAAAAGATAAAATAAGGTCCTCAAGCCATGGCATGGCGTTCTCAGGCTAAGAAAATGGTGCTTCCGAACAATGACGCCTTTGGAAAATTTGGCGATCTTTCAGCCCATGAAAAATGCAGAAGGTGGCGATCTTTCAGCCGATGCAAGACGTAAATATAAGGTGGCGGTATTTCAGCCAAGCAAGAGAAATAAAGTGGCAATATTTCAGCTGTGCAAGAGAAATAAAATGGCGATATTTGAGCCATGCAGGATGGATGTAGATCTTAACCTCAGAAGGCAGAAAGGTAGCCTTATGCAATGCAGGAGATGCAGATAGAGGTAGAGCTTAACCTAGAAAGGCAAAAAAGTAGCCTTATGCAATGCAGATGGAGGTAGAGCTTAACCTTGGAAGGCAGAAAGGTAGCCTTCTACAATGCAGGAAATGCAGATGGAGGTAGAGCTTAACCTCGGAAGGCAAAAAGGTAGCCTTATGCAATGCAAGAAATGCATATGGAGGTAGAGCTTAACCTCGGAAGGCAGAAAGGTAGCCTTATGCAATGCAGAGAAATGCAGATGGAGACAGAGCTTAGTCTCGGAAGGTAGAAAGGTAACCTTATGCAATGTAGAGAAATGCAGATGGAGACATCTTAGTCTCGTAAGGCAGAATGGTAGCCTTATGCAATGCAAGATAAAAAGCGAATAGTAGTAAAATTTCTTAGCTGATAGCTAATTACGATATGTGGCTGCTGGGGATGTTGTGCGCGGATAGCAAACTGTGAATAGGTGTGACGGTTCTGAGAGTTATATTTCGAGAAGCTTGAGTGTATAAATGCATTCGATGATTTGCGACTTGGGTTCCTGCATCCAAAGAAAAATAATAAGTTTTGTAAAGGGGGGAAGGTTAGTCTGTTTCCCCTTGGACTTCGCTCGTCCTGCTTGGCGTTGTGTATCATTGGGGCAGCGTTGCTAAACAAAGCAATTTTGAAAAATATAACGTAAATACATAATTGAAAATAGTTTTATTTAGATTAACCGACGAATGTGACGCGGTTCAAGACATTGCAACCTCTCTTTCTTTGGAATTTTGAGGGTCCTCCTCAAAATTCGGCCCCAGTTTACTAGGCTGGTGATTCTAACGGCTACGTACGATAAATGGCTGAAAACCAACTTTAGAATTTTAAGGGTCCTCCTCAAAATTATGCCCCTGTTTCCAATAGCGGGGGAAATGAAAATTTATTAAATTATGACCGAACCCATAGGGGTGCCTACGTATCCCCTCTTAAACGGGAATTAGGTCAGGCGTAATTTATCTTAAGGAAAGCATAAAGGTGACACATAGTATTGTTTTACTGCATCTGAATTGATCGGCTTCGGCCAAACTTCTCCGTCCACTTCTGCAAGTATGAGAGCTCCTCCGGTTAAAACCCGATGGACCATGTACGAACTTTGCCAGTTGGGGAGAATTTTCCTTTGTCTTTATCTTGATGCGAAAATGTTTTCTTTAACACCAGTTGTCCCGGTGTAAACTGTCTCGGCTTGACTCTTTTATTGAAGGCTCTGGTCATTCAGTTCTGATAAAGTTGACCATGGCAAACTGCATTCATTCTTTTCCCATCTATAAGACCTAACTCCTCGTAGTGACTTTTTACCCATTCTGCATCATCAAGTTCTGCTTCCTATATGATCCTCAAGGAGGGAATTTCTACCTCGGCGGGAATGACTGCCTCTGTACCATAAACCAATATATAGAGAGTTGCCCCGGTTGATATGCGAACTGTGGTACGGTATCCCAATAAAGCAAATGATAGCTTTTCGTGCCACTGTTTATGCTTTTCTACCATCTTCCTTAGCATCTTCTTGATATTCTTATTGGTCGCTTCTACAGCTCCATTCATCTAAGGTCTGTAGGCTGTAGAATTCTTGTGTTTGATCTTGAATGTTTCACACATTGCTTTCATTAGGTCACTGTTGAGATTGGAACCATTATCAGTAATGATTGACGCTAGGATGCCGAACCGACAAACGATACGGTCACGGACAAAGTCTGCCACAACTTTCTTGGTCACTGCCTATATGATGCTGCTTCAACCCATTTGGTAAAATAATCAATTGCCACTAGAATGAACTTGTGCCCGTTTGATGCGGCAAGCTCGATAGATCTGATAACATCCATTCCCCAAGCGGCGAACATCTACGGCGAGCTTGTTACATTAAGCTCATTTGGAGGCACCTTTATCATGTCTGCATGTATCTGACAACGGTGGCACTTTCGAACATACTGGATGCAGTCTGTTTCCATATTCATCCAAAAGTAACCAGCTCGGAGTATCTTCTTTGCTAAGACAAAACCATTCATATGTGGACCGCATGTCCCTGCATGAATTTCTTCTAATAGCCTGGATGCTTCTTTTGCTTCGACACACCTTAACAACCCCAAATCTGGAGTCATTCTATACAGGATTCCTCCACTGTGAAAGAAGGTGTTGGATAACCTCCGAAGTGTGCACTTGTGAGTAGCGTTTGCAAGTTTTGGATATTATCCTGTTACCAAATATTCCTTGATATCATAAAACCAAGGTTTTCCATCTACTTATTCCTCGACATGAGAACAGTAAGCTGGTTGATCATGAATCCTCACCGGAATGGGATCTATGAAGTTCTTATCTGGATGCTGAATCATAGATGATAGGGTAGCCAATGCGTTGGCAAACTCATTCTGGACTCTAGGGACATGCTAAAACTCTGTCTTTGTGAATCTCTTCCTCAACTCTTGTACATGATGCAGATAAGGGAGTATCTTGGAATTCTTAGTTGCATATTCTTCTCGTACCTGATGTATAAGCAGGTCTGAATCTCCGATCACTAGTAATTCCTGAATGTTCATGTCAATAGCCAGCTTGAGCCCTAAGATGCAGGCTTCGTATTCGGCCATGTTGTTGGTACATGGGAATCTGAGCTTTGCAGACACCGAATAATGCTGGCCGGTTTATGATACTAGGACTGCTCTTATGACGACTCCTTTGAAGTTTGTCGCTCCGTCGAAAAAAATTCTCCAACCATCATAGGATTCTACAATATCTTCTCCAATGAAGGATACCTATTTGTCAGAAAAATACGTCTTTAGAGGCTCGTATTCTCCGTCCACGAGATTTTCAGTGAGATGATCCGCCAATGCTTGTCCCTTGATTTCTTTCTAAGTCACATAGACAATGTCAAATTCACTTAACAGGATCTGCCACTTGGCCAGCTTGCCAGTGGACATGGGCTTTTGAAAGATGTACTTCAACGGATCCATTCTTGATATGAGATATGTAGTGTAGGCACATAAATAGTGCATAAGTTTCTGAGCTACCCAAGTCAGAGCACAACATGTGCATTCTAATAGAGAATACAGGGCCTCGTACGGGGTGAACTTCTTGCTGAGATAATAGATGGCTTGCTCTTTCCTCCCTGTTTCATCGTGCTATCCCAGAACACAACCGAACGCTCCATCCAACACTGCAAGGTAGAGTAATAGAGGTCTAGCTGGCTCGGGCGGGATCAAAACTGGTGGTGTCGACAAGTACTCCTTGATTTTGTCGAAGGATTTCTGACAATCATCGGTCTATTTGGTATCAGCATCCTTCTTCAACATCTTAAAGATTGGCTCACAAATGACAGTAGATTGAGCTATGAAACGGCTGATGTAGTTAAGTCTCCCCAAGAAACTCATAACTTCTTTCTTGTTCTTTGGTGGTGGCAACTCTTGAATGGCTTTAACCTTTGATGGATCCAGCTCTATCCCTCGGTGACCTACAATAAACCCAAGCAGTTTTCCAGTGGGAACCCCAAATGCACATTTTGCGGGATTCAACTTTAAGTTGTACCTTCTCAGTCTGTTGAAGAACTTCCTCAAATCTTCCATGTGGTCAATGACTTTCTTGGACTTGATGATGATGTCATCTATATATACCTCGATCTCTTTGTGTATCATGTCATGGAAAATAGTAGTCATGGATCTTATGTAGGTGGCTCCGACATTCTTTAACCCTGACATCATCATTTTATAACAATACATCCCCCACGACATAATGAAAGCCGTTTTCTCAGCATCCTCTTCATCCATCCATATCTGATGATACCCAGCAAAACAGTCAATGAACGACTGCAGTTCATGCTTGGCGCAATTGTCAATTAGAATGTGTATGTTTGGCAAGGGGAAGTCGCCTTTTGGACTGGCCCTGTTGAGATCCCGGTAGTCAGAACAGACTCTAACCTTCCCGTCCTTCATTGGTATTGGTACAATATTGGCTAAACATGTTGGATACTCTACTACCCTGAGAAACATGGCTTTGACTTGCTTGGTGACTTCTTCCTTGATTTTCAAACTCATGTCAGGTTTGAACTTTCTGAGCTTCTATTTTACCGGTGGACATGTCGGATCGGCAGTTTGTAAGCTACAATAGATGTACTGAGACCAGTCATATCATCATACGACCAGGCGAATATGTCCTCATATTCCCTTAGAAATTTCGTGTACTCTTTCTTTTCTGATGGTAACAGATGAGATGTGCATTTCTTTAACGTTCTCTGCATCTCCCAAGTTGACGATCTCAGTCTCGTCCAGGTTAGACTTAGGTCTATTCTCAAAATCCTCGACCTCTTTAACAACCTCTTCCGGTATATCATCTTCTTCTGATTCTATATCCATTTGTTGTATTGTCTCGTCGCACGTCACAATCATCGGTTCACCAAGATAAGTAATAGTAATACTATATAAATAAAGTAAACGATAAAAAGTAATAAGAGAAAGATTTATAAGAAACTGAAATGCTTCGATAAATTTCATAATTTTTTTTGAACATTAGAGCTCTTATTTTGAAATTAAAATCTGGAAAAAAGTCAACTAGCGAAGAATAAAAATAACACATGGTGCTTTGTTCAGTCTTGCTACCCCGAAGCTTTCCGAGCCCTGGTGGTTCTGACGGACCAATTGTTGAGGCGTGCTCCTCGGCTCACGGCTTGTATAGAAGGGCCTTCCTCCCCCTCGCAACAGTCCATATTATTATCTTCCAAAAACAAATTCCTTATTGCCACCAATGCTTCCTCTTCTTCCGACCCATATATGATATCAGCTGGCTAGAAAGTCTGCTCCAGGCGAGGTATCAGATGTTCCAGTGGTAATAGGGACTGCGCCATGGTGGCAACCAGTGGTTGAACTCCTCCCAAGTGTATTCATATCCCAAACCAAAAGTGGTACAATGTTTCTTCAGCTTGATAGGTTTGGCGATTCCCTGGAGATTCTTGCCAAGTCCTTTGCCCAGTTCATACCCACACCAATTCAGTATACTTTCAATTTTGTTATCCCACCATTTGTCTTTATCAACGGCGTTGACTCGCTCAATGTGATTGTAGGTTTCTCCGCCTATCTTCCTTCTTCATCTGATTGCTGGGATGATCTGGCGACTGTATATAGGGTTGCTACCGTCGCCATGAATAATTACCTCTTGGTGATTCTATTCAAATTTCACTGCTTGATGTAGGGTTGATGCAATAACTCCAGCAGCATGGATCCAGGGCCATCCCAATAGCAAGTGCAAGATGTTGGGATGTCTATCACTTGAAAGTCAACATCGAACCAAGTTGGTCCCATTTGTAAACACAAACTGATTTCCCCAATAGTGGACCTTTGGGAACCATAGAAAACTTTGACATTGATGGTTTCATCCTTGATATCATGCAGGATCTTTCCCAATGTTCTAAGAGTCACCAATGGACAGATATTGAGGCTGGATTCTCCGTCAATCAGAATTCTAGTGATGAAATAATCTTCACATTACACAGTGATGTACAATACCTTGTCGTGACTTAACCCTTCCGGTGGCAGCTCATCTTCGTTGAAAGTGATTTTGTGACTCTCTAATACTTGCCATACATGTTTTCCATTTCTCCTCCAGTGATATTGTTGGGTACATATGCCTCGCTCAGCACCTTCAATAGAGCATTCTTATGTGCGTTATAGCTTTGCAGCAGGGCCAAGATAGAGATCTGGGCTGGCGTTTTGTTCAATTGATCAATGACTGAATACTCTTTGGCTTGCATCTTCCTCTAGAGGTCGTCCGGTCCAGTTTTAGTGATGGTTGGTCGACCAGAGGCTTGCTTACTCGACTCAGCCAAATGCTCTAGGGTATAAACCTTGCCGGTTCTTGTCATACCATGTGCTACAATTTCTTCTTCGGATTTGGTTTTCACTTTCATCCTTGCTTGAGCTGTGTAATCCCAAGGGATGGCCTTCGTATGGAATGGTGCTATGGCTGACATAGCCACTGGAATGGGTACCTTTACCTTGGATGGTAACACAGCCACTTTGTATGGTATAGGTGCCTTTGGGGACCCAAATTCGACCTCAATAGGTCCTGGCATCTTTGTAAAAAAAGGTGCTTTTAACTCAAGTGGTATTGACATGTTCACTTCAGCGTCTTCAAAAGGCTAGATCTGGACTACAATCGGATTAAGTGTGACCGTTGGTTTCTTTGGCTCGTCACCTTCAGCGATCAATTTGGTCGATCATTTGGGGTCCCAATCATCTTCTATCTCTATCATGTGAACGCCTCCACCTTTGTGGTCATGCAGAGGGTTGTTGCGTACATTCAGAGCAGGCTCCTTAGCCACAATAATCTTGTTGTCAATTAAAGCTTGGAATCTTATACTTCAAATAGCAGCACTCATCAATGGTATGTCCCTTCATGCCGGAATGGTATGCACATGTTTTGTTCTGGTTGACCCATTGGGAAGGGTTTTCGGGGTTTACAGAAGGGATAAGGGTAATGTAACCAACAACTTTGAGCCTTTCATATAGCTGATCGATTGGCTCGGCAATGGTGATGTATTATTTGGGAGGCCTGCGGTCTAAATTTGGTTGAGACCTAGGAATGTTTTGGCGAGTGGGGGGTGATTGATAGTGAGAGGGTTGAGTGTTGTAGGCTTGGTAGACATATGCGAGTTAGGACTATCTGGGTGAAGTGGGCTGATACGTGGGAGGTGGAGGTGATTGGTAAGTAGGCGGTGAAGCTTGGTAAGAGGGAGAGGGTGCTTGGTAATTGACTGGTGATTTTGTTCTCTGTGCAACCATCACGGTGCTTACGTCCCTGTTAGACGTGCCACCAAACTGTAGAGCCTTGTTGGTGGCCTGTAATGCTTCAAAGTTAGTGACCATTCTAGTTTTAATAACTTCCTCGATCCTCTCCCCTAGATTGATGATGTCGGAAAATTTCTAGCCTTCAATCAACATCAACTCCTCATAATATTGTGGGTCTTGAGCTCGGACGAAAAACCTGTTCATTTGTTCTTCTTCCAAAGCTGGTCTGACCTTAGCAGCCTCTGATCTCTAGCGAGTGGCATACTCGCAAAATGTCTCCGCGAGTTTCTTCGTTAAGTTCTGGATGTAGAATACATCTGGCGCATTCTCTGTGTTGAATCTGAACCTATCCATGAAATCGGATGCCATATCCACCCAATTCAACCACTTCTTTGGGTCTTGGCTAATGTACCAAGATAGAGCATCCCCTTTCAGATTTCTCATAAAGAGCTTCATGCGAATCTTTTCGTCTTTCTCTACCCCGACAAGCTTGTCGTAGTATGTTCTTAGATGGACTCTTGAATCCTCGGTACCGTCAAACATCTCGAACTTAGGAGGTTTGTACCTCTCGGGCAGTTCGACATCAGATTGAATGCAGATGTCTTCATAATTCAACCCTTCAATCCCTTTACTTCCCTCAACGCCCTGAATTTTGCTAGTCAGCTTCTTGAGCTCTTCTGCCAAATCCTTGATAAGCGAATCGTTGTCATCAAACTCGGATGTGTTTGAAATGGTTTGAGTAGGATGTGGCATAGTTTCCACATAAATGGGGGTATTGTGATGAGGGTAATAATTGTCATTTATAGAGTTCACAGGTTCCGGGATAAGTAGTGGGCTATTGTTGGATGTGTGGTAAGTGTGGCAGTGGCGTTGATGAGCAGAGTGATTTTGTGGTTTCGAGATGTTTTGTGGAGGTGTGGGGTTTTGGTCATTTGGAAAACTGACATCTGCGGTGGTAAGGGAAAATTACAAGCTTGCCAAGCTTCGAACTTGATCCAGTTCTTCCTGAAATTTCAATAACTTCTGCTCGATCTGGGAGACACTTTCCTTGGAAACCTGAATACCCTGAGGAACCTCTACCCTTTCGACTGAGTTCTCCTTTCTGATGTTTCTTAAATCTTCCATTTTTCCTTTGTTTCTATTTATGATAGGACTTGGAGGAGGAGGAGGTGGAGAGCCCTTGGATTTTGTGGAGTAAGATGATGATGCCATAATGCACGAACTAACCTTTGGGGATGGGAATAAAGCAAAAAGTAAAAAAAAAAACAAAAAGGTAACAAGTTAGTGAGGATTGTGAGAAGAAAATGTTGCAATATTTAAACACATTGCATAAGAATATAAATCATGTCCTAATTTGGGAGCCTCGGTGTGCCCGAGGTAGGCCTAGCGACAAGTTGATTTGGAGAACTTATGATGCTAAATGCCTTATTTTATTGATAAAAATAAGACAAATCCCAAAACGACACTAAAGTAGCAGAAGATAAAATGTCACTAATGGCCATTAGCCTTATTACATTTAAAGCAAAAGAAAAGATCCTAACTACTTGGTCCCAGAAGGACCTTCCCCAGATTCGGCATCTTTAACTCCATCGAACAGCTTCACCAGCTCACATAGTCCCAGCAGTAAGTAGGCTCTAGCCAAGTGTCCTTCTTCGTTTCCTTCACTATTTTGGCAGTTTTCGATCCTCTGGATGAACTTCCTTTCTAGCTCCACCAAACCCCGCTCCAAATACCTCAGTCGCTTGTTGGCACTGACAGTCATATCTTTTCATTCTTCAATCAGCTTTTGATGGGCTTCTTGAATTTCCCAGTGCTCACTTTCGCATTCCCGGATCCTCTTGCGCAGTTGGTTGTATTTAACCTGTACTTCAGCCTTTTCGTCAATGATCCTATGACCTCGAACAAACTCGGGTTGTCCTAACCTATTATGATCATCTTCCAACCAGCTTAGATAGTATGGAGTATAACCAGCATGGTACCTGTCTAGTTCTATGTAATCCTTTCCCAGGATGATTTTGCAATGCCACATATGCTGAGCTTGACACTTGTATGGACTATCGTCATCTTGAAAGCCAGCTCTGAAGTGACTCATCTTGTCGACCCTTGAAATAACTTGCTTTCTCCCTGCCTGTCTCATGACTCAAAGAGGACATAAGGATAAGTTCCTCTCAGACCAATGAGTATAAGAAACGGTGCATCCTGAGATCGGACAATGAATTCTTCAGTAGGTAACCATTCGAACATTCACTGCACTTGGTTCTCTTTCAAATTTTCAAACAACTCTACCCACCCTTTAGCATCTTCTGGTTGAGCAAGCATGTTTGGCATATAGTTCATTTGCCTTGGCTGATGGAAGGCGATATGATCATCCCAGTCTCTTCGTAGGATCTCTTGTCGATATTCACCCTTTTGGAGGTGCTCCATGAGCCAGAGTTGGAGCAGTAGGTTACAACCCTCGAAGTGATTGGCCCTTTGTTGACAGTTTTCCATGGCTCAGTATATCTCTGCAACGATCATAGGTACTATGCTAAAAGGCTGCCCGCCAATCCCTTCCATTAAAGTCTTGGTGACCATGGCTAGTCTGGTATGGATCCTAGCCTTCTTCATAGGAAATACTATCATCCCCAAAAAGCAGAACATAAAGACAAAGACCCTTTTGTGGATATGCCCTAGTGATGTGAGGGCAAATTTATCCAGGTAAGTACGGTAGGACTTGCTATGATCGTACCTCTTGTATAGATAGTCAAAAGGAATGTAGAAATCCTTCAAACAAGTCAAGTCTGGGTTCTTCTTTAGTCCCATCATTTTGAGAAAACCCTTACCCTTGCGATTTTCTGGAATAAGCAAACTCGGAGTCTCCCATGAGATACCAGCTAGTCCTCCTATTTCCTCGAGCAGAGGTGTCATTTCCAGGTCTCCGAAGTGGAATACCAATCTATCACCATCCCAGAATAGAGTTGCAGCCTCTATGATTTTGTTATCGGGTTGGATTTCCAAAAGAGACGGCAAATTTCCCAAATATTTGCGGACGAGGGTCTGATCACTGGAGTGAAGGTCTTCCCACCAGCTTAGCAACCTTGGGTGGATGTTGGTTACCATGCCGAATCTAGGGACTTCATGCCTCATTTTTTGCAAAACAAAGTGTTAGACCCTTACCCCCGCCAGACTCGGCTATTTAAATATCAATAATTGGCATAAACAACATTTAGTTCTCCAAATAAATGCACAGATGTGGTAGTGTCTGTTTGGGTTCCAAGGAAATCCAGTGGACTTTGGACAAGGCTATCTTAAAGAGTCATTACACGGACAACATAACTGACTTGGCTAGGTTTGACAATGATGCATGCACAATTGAACATAGTGAGGTTTCTACGGGGTGTTAAACCGGTACCCTTGAGCGGACAACTCAAGAGGGAAAGGCACGGAACTCGTTTTACCGCAAATACGCCTTTGCCAAATTTAGGGGATGATAATATTGGAAGGGCGCAACCACTCATTATACATGTTGCTATGGTATTTTATTTGGCACGAGTGGAATATTATGTTGAGGATGAAATTACAAGAATGAAACAAGTTGTCATGTATTTTCACGTTTATAAAGTAATGATTATAATAATTTTTCATAATTACAACAGTATTGAAAGGAAAGCGGTAAAGGAAAGCGGTAAAAGAAAAGAAACGAAGAGCCAAGTCAGTTTCATAGGAGAAGAAGAGATAAAGACATTAACTAAAGGCAATAAAGTCACAAATAACATGAAATGGTAAAAGCCTAGAGAAATCCCCAGCAGAGTCGCCATGCTGTCGCGCCCCCTTTTTCTAAGGCAAAATCAGGTTTATGACAGTTAGGAGGACAACTCGTTCCCTTTTGGGAATTGGATTTTTTGAATTGAAGAGTCGCCACCTAATGATTAAAGTGCATTAGGACACTAAGAAGGGTTTGAGTTCGAAGAACCAGAGTTTGGGTAAGGACTAGAAATTATCTCGAGGGGAAGGTGTTAGGCACCCCCTAAGATCCACTAGTATAGTTCCCGGCCATGTTATAATTGTGACTTCACATAAGCAGATAAGGGTTTCAAATAGAAGGAGTTTTCATACAATATTGCAAATAAGTTGAAACTTGAGGAAGAGTAAAGAGGGAATAATTTTTAAGAAAAAGATTTAAACAATTCTAAAAGAAATAGATGAAAGCAAGTAAAGAGGTGAGGGGTCCTAGGTTTATGATTAATATGGATCACATCAGTGCAATACCCAGTAATCACTTCTCAGAAGAGGGGCTACATGAGGTATTAGCGCACCGGTCATCATATCCATATCTACCCTTCCCACCCCGTTAAGGTATTAAAGCGCGGAATAGTATCCTTACTTATTTTATGCTATTACCCGTTCCGATCCTATCAGTCCCGGAGGCAGTGAGACTACTAATCCTAAAAGGGAGGGAGTTGGGGATTTTTAGAGTTTTAAAATAATAAAAGTCTAGGCGACAAACAAAACACATAAACAAATAGGGAAAAAGCAAACAACAGCTAAGGCTCAAACATGCCTCCTCACTTAAAGGCAAATATATAGCATGACTTCAAATACTGGTTATGGTCTGAATTAAATTTAAAAGCGTTAGGACAGGCTAATTTATCACATATTTCTCATATGAGGAGTCCAAATTAGCCTTGTCTAGTTGTAGTTATCAAAAACTGACACAGTTAATTAATTACCTAATGGTTTGCCTAAGTGAGACCTATAGGCATGATATCTAACAGAGCGTACTGATTTTAAAGAAAGGATTACTGGTTCTATAAACAAAAGATCTACATATTTTAAACGACCTTATGACTGGTTTTAGACTCGTAGATAAAATAGACAAAGCTGATTCAATTGATTATTCCTATAGGCAAGTTCTCTAAGTGTTATTGGTTTTAAACGATTACATAGATGCAAGAGTCATATAGGCATGGTATCTAGGATGAAGTTGATTTTTATTAAACCTATGATTGTTTGTCTAATGATGTATATATGTAGAAGTGCAGAAAAACTATGATCATGATTTTCTATATGCAGAAATACAGAACTTATAGGCAATATTTCTATATGCAGAAATGCAGGAACCTAGAGACAGGATTTCAATATACAGAAAAACTTATAGGCATGGTTTCTAAGATGAGAATTCAGAAATGCAGAAAAAAAACTTATAAGCATGGTTTCTAAGATGAGAATGCAGAAATGTAGAGAATCTTATAGGCATGAGTTCTAAGATGAGAATGCAGAAATCAGAAAATCCTATAGGCAAGTTTTCTACCCTTTGCATACATTCATCCCCATCCCTTTCCACTAGCCATCCCCAATAGTTATTACAAATTATTACAGACCAGAATGAATCAAAAAGAAATTAAAATTACATAAGAAGTTCCAGCTACAACCAAACTGCCTAATTCAGACTCAAAGTCCAACAATCTGAGACAAACCAACTTCCAGGATCAGATTTCCAAAAGATTTTCTCATATTTGGGATGTGTCAAAGTTCCCAAGAGTCTGAAAGGGCTCCGGGCAATGCTTACACCCCAAACACATTGCAGAATTAAGATCACAATGCAGTGTAGAAGGGCTAGCCCTCAGATGTACAAGTTCAGAGGGAGCTCAAGGTCTTAAAGCAAGACTCATAAGAGGGGGAGGGGGTAGAA
Source organism: Nicotiana glauca (assembly GCA_026770625.1). Lineage (NCBI taxonomy): Eukaryota > Viridiplantae > Streptophyta > Magnoliopsida > Solanales > Solanaceae > Nicotiana > Nicotiana glauca. The sequence goes on from MU732489.1 coordinate 94,657, forward strand.
CTTAAGAGTCGAAGAATAAGTGTAAGTGCATAGGGGAAATTAGGGAAAGCCATGGCATGCTAGTGGTCATGCCCAGCAATTGGGAATGCTGGCACACCCCTGACCAGCCTGTCAGCCAAATCTTAGGAGTTAGGATCCATTGTAGATCAGGTTCTGACCTGCGAAGCAATTGAATACTGCCAGGCCATGAGCCTTAACTCAAACACATAGAAGGGAATAGGGGGTAGAGACTCATAACAAAAACAGATGCAAGGAAAGAACATAAGTAGCATAAATCATTGAACATGAGCAGTAAAGTAAACAGGATTGTAGAAAAATGTAAATAAGAACATAAGGGTAAGGCAGAAAAGTTAAATCAGAACATACTAGTTTCAAGGGGAGAAACAAGTAAAAACGGTAGTCTTGAAAAAAGCCAAGTTGCAAGCAAAGCATTTCCAAAAGATCTCAAGCAAAGTAGAGTATTGAATTCAAAACAGTATTGCAAGTGTGCAAGTATTGAATTGGAAGTTAAGGACTAGTGGTGTGAAGGTTGTGTGAAGATGAAGTCATGTCCTAAAAGTGCAGAAGGGAAGTCCCTTTTATAGTGCGGAGAAACAAGTAAGAAAGGCAATGGAATATAATTGAAATCAGTCTCCCTTTGGTTAAGGGATTATGATTCCAAGGGGTAAAAGCCAGTTAAAGAAAGAAATTTTAATTAAAACCTTTCAAAGTGGCACAAAAGGGGTAAATACATAGAGGTTATTTAAGGAAGACAATCAATAGTACACGGTTTGTGCCAAATATGGAAAGGGAATCGATCAAACAGCCATGAAACCAAAATTACAAGTTCAATTTGAATGAACCAAGTCAAGAAAGGTAAAGGAGGTTCAATCGAAGAAAAATCAGTGACAATTCGTCAGCCTTATTAAAAGGATTTCAGAATCAGTCAATTAGTTGGTAAAAAACCTTTTGAAAGAGAAATTTCTCATATATAAAGCATACCAATCAAGCCGAAGGAATCGTTAGGTTACTTAGAAAAAGAGTCTAACATTGAAAGCATTAGAGTCACAAGCAAAAGGGATTCAAGTTCAGTTGCGGACTCATGGTGAGTCTGGAAGCCTAGGGTCCCAAAGTGTAACCCTAATACCACTTGCCAAAGAAACCCCCAAATCCTAGGGTTTCGAATTGAGTCAGACATAGAGGTGAGAAAACGGGTCATTGAAGGAGGCTCAGAAATCTTTTCCAAAGAATTATGAGGGATGAACACATACGATAGAAAGAACACTTATTCAAGGTCATGAGAATACGTTTGAGAAAACTCGGAATTTAAACAAGTTCAGAAGAAAGAGATGATACAAGTTTTACACAAAAGTAGATGAAATATGCTTAGCAGGAACACAAACAAAGTTCAGTAAAGTGAACAAAATCAAAGAACTCAGCCATAAACACACATAGCGAAGAATAAAGGAAACAACACCGATTAACATGCGAGTAAATGAATAACAACAAAAAATAGAAGAATCTTGCATAATAGAAATAGAAACAAAGAGCAACCTCATGCGTAGTAGAAAAGAAAACATACGAGCCTAACATAGATGATCACACATAAAGAAAGAACAGAAAGAATCAGAAATATATTTGAAGAAACTTTTTTAGAAACCCTAAAATCGAAATTGAACGATTTTGAAAAAGGAAATTTGGGTAAAACCTCTAAAATGTCAAGTAAAGCCCAGACATATAACAAATCTAAGAAAATAAGCAAGTACAGAACCTCAGACGGCTTAGAGTTGCAGAGAAAAACCTAAAAATGAGAAATGTCTTGAGGAAAGTCAGATCCTGAGTTTAAAAGACTCATATTGCTTGAACATGCCAGAATAATGGCCGGAGAAGCCATAGATCTACAGATCTGAGAAAGATCTGAAGGGGCCCATCGAAGTCGGGCTTCAAACCTTGAATAACTTAGGTCTGATGGTGAGAAAGGATGAGTACAGATTGTCCATGGCCGGAGACGCCATGGATTTCGGTGGAAACATGGTGAGATAAGGTGGGAAACAATTAGGGTTTCGGAGAGGTTCGAGAAAGTTTGAGATGAAGAGGGTTCAAAGGTGGCGTCCTAAGTGAAATGAATTAGGTCAAGGGGGTTTGGGAATTAAAAAACGAAAGGGGAATTTATGGCTGTTGATCAAAATGATCAACGACCCGGATCAAAGGGGAGTCGGGTGGGTTTTTTAAATCGGGTCAGAGGTCGGTTAATTTAGGTTTAATTTGGGGCGGAATTGGGGTCAATTTAAGGTTAAAATTGAAAGGAAATGAGGCTGTAATTGTGAGCACGTGATTTTTGCCCTATAGGAGAATCACTCCCAAAAATTCAAAATAAAATAGTTTTGTGTTGTGTGTGATTTTCTGTGAATTTTTGTGTAATTTTTTCCTTATTGTTTGCATTTGTCTGTGCGTGTTTATTTGTTAAATTAATATAAAACACAAAAATATGTTGCATGCATATTTAGGAGTCAATTGTGCATTTTTAGAAATTAATATACCATAATTTGGTTAAAAGAAAATTACAAAAATATGCATTTCGTGTCTTGTCATTGTGTGATTTTTGTTCTTCATTTGTGTGTTAATGGTCGTGAGTTAGTAATTAATATTTGTGTGATTTTTATTTA
>MU732491.1:4666-37598 GCA_026770625.1 Nicotiana glauca
TATTTTCATGATGTCGTAATTCTTAAAATAAACCAATAATAATAAAAATGGCCAAAATTTGGAGATGAGCCTCGCTAAACCCAAAATAATTGCGGGGCCCTCGATAATTGACTATTAAAAATAGTTAGAATTTGAAGGGGTTATTTTAGCAAATTTCAATGGCCTTTCCCAAATATCACCACGATAGAACCATTAGGCACGATTTTAATTAAAATTACTTCTTTAAATTCGTGTGTGCATTCATTGCAACCCAAATCCAAATCTCGACGAAGTCGAAGTGCATTAACAAAAATGGATGCCTTGATGGCAACGTGGTTGAAAACGCACTTTCACGATGTCGCAAGTCTTTTCAAATAAATAATAATAAAAGAAGTTTATAAATAAAAGCACATAAATTAGCATGTAATAAAACCAGATAAAAATCAAAATACAATAGTAGAGCGACCGTGCTAGAACCACGGAACTCGGGAGTGTCTAACACCTTTTTCCGGGTTAACAGAATTCCTTACCCGGATTTCTGGTTCGCGACTGTAATACAGAGTCAAAACTTCCTCGGTTCGGGATAATTCGGTGACTTGAGACACCATTATATTCTCAAGTGGCGACTCTGAAACTTTTCAATAACTAATCCCGTTCCGACCGTCCTTTAATTGGAAAAACTCTTTTTATTATACCCTTCGTGGGGTGTAAGCCGTAAAGAAGAGGTGTGACAGTGAGTATCTCCCAAAACCTGCCGACACAGCCTTACAACATTAGGCACACACAATCGTCCTCGATATCTGATGTCCCCATCTTTTGTAATTTCAAATGGCATCTTCTCCTTCTAAAGGGTGGTATTCCTATAATGAACTAACACAGGATCCTCGTACTGGTGTTCCTTTACCTAGTTACTAAAGAGGATGTTGATGTATCCTAAAGAGTAATTCTAATATCACATGAGTTCGGTAACCGAACTCCAAGACTAGCTAGCTGATGAACCTCACGGGTTATTCCCCTCTTTTTTGGCTGTAAATACGACAAGCTACCCATAGATCTATGGCTGAGGGCGTCGGTTACTATGTTCACCTTCCCCGTATGGTATAAAATATCAACGTCATAGTTTTTAAGTAGCTCCAACCATCTCCTTTGACGTAGATTCAATTCCTTTTGCTTGAAGATGTACTGGAGGCTCTAATGATCCGTATAGATATCAACATGAATGTCATACAAGTAGTGCCTCCACATCATTAGTTCATGGATCACCGCGGCTAACTCTAAATCGTGGGTCGGGTAGTTCTTCTCGTACTTTGTTAGCTGTCTAGAAGCATAAGCAACAACCTTACATGCTGCATCAGCACACAACCCAATCCAATGCCAGAAGCATCACAATAGATCACATAACCATCAGTCCTTTATGGGAGCATTAGAACCAGTGCTGAAGTTGATTTGTCCTTTAAGGTCTGGAAACTCCATTTGCAAGCGTCAGTCCATTGAAACTTTGATCCCTTCTGAGTCAACTTTGTTAAAGGTGTTGAAATGGAAGAAAATCCTTCCACAAATCTCCTGTAGTAACTGCCAAACAGAGAAAGCTACGAACCGTCGTCGGTGTTGTGGGTCTAGATGAAGTCTTTACTGCCTTAATCTTTTATGTATCCACCCGCATGCCTTCACCCGAAACAACATGCCCAAGGAAAGCTACAGAGTTCAACCAGAATTCACATTTAGAAAATTTTGCATACAGCTTCACTTCTTGTAGAACTCTGACCACAGTACGCAGATAATGTGCATGCTCAACCTCTGAACGAGAATACACCAATATATCATCGATAAATAGAATAACAAACATATCTAATAAAGGCCTGAACACACAGTTCATCAAATCCGTAAATACTGCTGGGGCATTGGTCAAACCGAACGACGTAACCCGAAACTCAAAGTGCCCATATCTAGTCATGAATGCTGTTTTCGAAATATCTTCATCCTTAACCCTTACCTGATGGTACCCGGACCTCAAGTCTATATTTGAAAAACACTTGGCACCTTGTAACTGATGAAATAAATCATCAATTTTGGGAGCGGGTACTTATTCTTGATCGTCACCTTATTCAGCTGCCTATAATTAATACACATCCATAAGGAACCATCTTTCTTTCTCACAAACAACACAGGTGCTCCCCACGGCGATGTACTAGGTCTGATAAAACCTGTTTCAAGAAAGTCCCTTAGTTGTTCCTTTAACTTTTTTAGCTATGTGGGGGCCATTCTATAAGAGGGAATAGATATTGGATGAGTATTTTATAGTAGGTCAATGGCAAACTCAATTTCTCGCTCTGGCGGGAGACCTGGAAGCTCATCGGGAAACTCATTCACCACAGTCATGCACTGAATGGTTGGTGACTCCACTTCCACATCCTTAACCCGAATTAAGTGATAAATACATCCCTTTCTGATCATCTTCCTTGCCTTGAGGTAGAAAATAAATTGTCCTCTCAGCGACGCCGTATTACCTTTCAACTCCAAAACAGGTTCCCCTGGAAACTAAAATCGTACTATCTTTGCTCTACAATCAACGCTGGCATGACAAGAAGACAACCAATCCATACCCATTATAACACCAAATTCTACCATATCTAACTCTATTAGATCTTCTACGGTATATCATCCAGAGGCTACTATTATACAACCCCTATATACTTGCTTAGCTATCACCGAGTCCCCAACAGGTGTAGATACCTCAAAAGGTTTAAACAATTCTGATTTTATTCCAAACTTACTAGCAACTAATGGAGTAACGTATGATAAGATGGAACCTGGGTCAATTAGTCCATATATATTATATGAGGAGACTGATAATATACCTGTAACAATATCAGGAGATGATTTCTGGTCCTGTCATCCTGCCAATGCATAAATGCGGTTCTGGGAGCTGCTCGAGCTAGATGCTTCGCCTCTACCTCTACCATGACTTGTTGGTGCTTGGGGACATTGCCTAGGGGGGTGTATGGATGATGAAGAACCGGATACAGATCCCGATGGCCGAACTACGCTTGTATCACCTCTCATCGTACAATCCCTCATAAGGTGCCACAGATAACCACAAGTATAACAAACACCTAATCCCATACGGCACTGCTCGGTATACTACTTACCACATTAAGCACATCGTGGCGAGGGCGGCCTCATCTGATTTAAATCACCCCTATACTAAGAACCTAAGGCCCTAAAATTCTTACCAGACCCTGAATATATAGAATGATCGAATCTCTTACCGCCAAACTAAGGGGGCACACTAGCCGATGGCAGCGCTGGATACCTCGGGTACTGTTGCCTCTGACCACCTCGAAACTCACCAGAAGGACCCGAAGACCTTGCTTTCTTATTCTGGTCCCTATCATGCTCACGATCGACCCTCTATTTCTGTTTATGCTCCTCTACACCCCTAGCGTATGCCTAAATACGAGAAATATTCATGTCTGGCTAAAGCAAGACGGACATACTCCAATCCCATCATGAACCGGTGAACCCGATCCTCCATCTTAGATACAATAGTGGGAGCATACCTAGCAAACGAATCAAACTGAAGAGTGTACTCCCGAACACTCATGTTACCCTGCCGAAGGGTCAAGAACCTATCAATTCTGGCCCGTCTAAGCTCTGGTGGTGGATAATGACAAAGAAAAGCCTCTATAAACTCCTGCCATACTACGGGAAGGGCATCCTCACCTCTGGACAATTCCCAAGACTCATACCAATTAACTACAACATATCGAAGTCTATATGAGGCTTGATCAACTAACTCAGTCATAGTGCACTTCATTACCCTTAACATCCTCTACATTCTATCAATAAATACTTGAGGGTCCTCGTTTGGATCTGCTCCAGTGAATACCGGAGGGTCTAAATTAGTGAAGTCATGAACCTTCGCACTGACGGACCTAGCCGCATGACCAATACCTATTTCCTGATGCCGAGTTTGCGTGGCTACTAATCGGGTTAATAGCTGAATAGCATCTCTCATCTCCTGACCTGGTGCATCCGGCCGAGGTGCTGAATGTACAGGGGCGGGCGCTGAAGCTAGTGCCCATCGGAGCTCTTCTAGAAAGGGTGGGGTATGTGATGTCTAAGATGGAACCTCATAATGAGAATATCCCCGAGCCCTGGTATCTCGTAGCGCTTGACTAGTAGTCTCACCAGCCATGGACTTTCCCTTCTGGGCAGCCGTACTCTTTGGAGGCATCGCTAAAAAATATAACATATCGTTAGGAAAATGAAGTTTTGTATCGCAGGATCTAAGATAAAAAGAGAAGATAACATTCTATATATCCTGTAGTCTCCTATCTATAAGTGTGGTGCACAACACACCCATAAACAAGACTCTACTAGATATGGTCTGTAGACAATCCTAGGACAAAACTGCTCTGATACCACTTTTGTCACGACCCAAACCGATGGTCCGTGACGGGTGTCTGAGTCCTTCCTGTCAAACACCCCTAAGTACGTGTCTAAGATATGAACCTGAATAACATCCGTAGCATTATGAAAATAACATACATGAAGGAAACCTACCAACAAGGCATATGTACGTATACATGCAGAATACAATGGGCGAGCCGGCAAGGCTGCTATAGACAACTATACATCTCAAAACTGAAAACCGGCAAGGCCACATACTATCCAACAAGACATACTGCGGACATGAAAAGCAGTCCCTTTGAAATAGGACATCAGTACGGAGAATGTACAGAGTTGTAAGGCATGAAAATCAGTACGTAAAAGATATAGATGAAATATGGAATATAGAAACACGTCTTTAAATCTGAATAACTTTGTAAATTCTAAAATATTTATAATGTCATGTATGTGCATATAAATTTCGTGCCATGCATAAGTATGGGTGTATATTATATCATCAAACCACTAAGGGCATCCCATCATATCGTCTCGGACATAATGGGCAACATTATCAACATATACCAGCTGATCAAGTGGTAGTGTGTATATAACGCCGTAACCTTTTTTTATATCCCATATAAATATATTTACATATATAAGCATATATAACGTCATCTGGTCATGGATCAATGCACATTCATAAATGGGTGAAATGCATGAAAAATATATAAAAATCTCAATATTCCTTCCAGATAAACTTTTTTTCGACTGCGTATTATTCTGAGACCCATGAATAGAAGATAATAATAATTCTCATATGGAATCAAGAATATAGACCCCCCTAGTATCTCTATAGATAGAGTAATTTATGAAAACTATATGTTTGCTCGTTTCTTCAGTATAATTTGGACCATACCAAAAGAAGAAGGGATGGTCTTAACATACCTGGAGTAGGGAAAACCCCGTATAATATTCCTTTGGAAAACCTTCTTTGATTGAACGAAATTTGCCCCTGCTTCTTAGAACTTCATGGAAGAAATTGCTTCTAGTTCCTAAATATTTTGGAATGAAAAGAAACGTTTTTTGGTTCCCTGAAAATTTTAGAGGAATAACGTTTCTGCTTCTTTGAAGTTTTGGAAAGAAACAAGTTTCTGGATTCATTTTGATTCATATTGGATTGTAACACAAAACTATGATAGTCATCCATTCTCTTTTATGCCTAGGTTGCCACCTAGGCATAAGTGACTACATAGTCACTTGTTGACTTGGTGGCTTCTTGTCACGTGTTTGGGGATAATTTATAAAAAAATTATTCACTTATTAGTTAATTGGGTATGTCTCGTTATTCTATAATTAATCAATTACCCATATAATTTAAAAATTACCACAAATTGCTTAAAATTCTACTTACTTTTAATATACTTTATATATACTTTATACATTATACTACCGTAGTCATATGGTACCTTGCATGGTACTAATTTATAATTATCGGATATTATTGCTCGACTCGTATTTTATCCCAAATTAGCCACTTTCAACGAAACTCGTTTTATTTAATTTGTGTACCACCTTTATCCTTCATAACACTTATTATCGCTTGTTACAAATAGCGTAAATACGTTAACGTCAAGATGATCTCGTCCCCGAGTCCACGTCGGTTAAGTGAAAACGAAATTTTAATGTACGAAAATGCGAGACGTAACAACAATCCCAAATACCCCGGTCGTGATAGCACCTATCACAGTACTAGGCAAGCCAACCAAATATTTACCACAACAAAATCTTTATAAAAATCATATTCTAGTATCGAATAATTCTCAAATTTGTCATATGAAATAGATGACTAAAAACAGAATATGCGGAAAAAAAAACCCAATACAAAATACCATTACAGCCCAACAAATGTGGTGTCACTAGTCAAGAGCTTCTAAATACAACTCAAAACTGACTGAATAATACATTATAAGTCTGAAATAACAGAATACTAAGATAGTAAGGAGGAAAGCAGGGCTGCGAACGCCGTGCAGTTACCTTGCAATCTCCGGTAAAGCTCTGAGAGTGTTGGAAGCTCTCACTCTGATGCTCGAGCATCTAGATATTCACACAAGATGCAGGGAGTAACATGAGTAAGCCAACTTAGTAAGTAACTAAAGTAAATAAAGTTTGAGTGCAGTGACGAGAATTTAAAATCATTTATACAGAATTATCAAGTCAAGTTCTGCAATTTAATTGCCAGTTATCTCGTATAAATCCAGTTTTAATTCAAAATCCTTTGACAACATTAATTCAACATTTTTCAAAGAGGCTTAGCATAAAAGACGAGTGAAAAATATTAAAATGTCACAGACAAGCCCCTCGGGCAAGGTATCACTCATAAGTATAGCCTCTCGGGCAAGCCTCTCAGTCACTCATGACTCAGCTCTCGTCACAAAGTATTCACATTCAACGCTCCGGCTTAATAAATATCCCATAGTCATAATAATGATAATAATCATTGCGACGTACAGCCCGATCCATTGTTTATAGTCGACTACGCTCACTAAGGGTGTGCAAACTCCGGAGGGGCTCCTACAGCCCAAGCGTCATATCACTGCGGCGCGCAGCCCGATCCAATAGGTATATCACTGCGGTGTGTAACCCGATCTACGTGTATATTGCTTTGGCATGCAACCCGATTCATATATATAATATTGCTACGGCGTGTAACCCATAATAGATTTATAATCCTCACCATTAGGTCCTCAACCTCTCTCAGTCATTAACCTTATGGCCGCTCGGGCATAGCAGTAAAAAATCAGGGAACTCAGCCCAAAGAGTTTTCATATATTAAGAAATAGAGTGATGAAAATGATTTTTAACAAATAACAGGTAAAACATGACTGAGGATATGCTTCCAAATCAAACAGAGTGAGGCAAGTAGTAAAAGTACCAATAAGGGTCTAAACAAGTCTGTACAAGGCCTCAAACATGGCGTACAACACAAAATATAGTATCAATCTCTAAAATATGAAATATAATAAGATTTCAAATTAAATACGCGACTTAATAGTTGCTACGGAACGAACCAAGTCACAGTCCCTACCAATGCACGCCCACACGCTCGTCACCTAGCATGTGTGTTACCTCGTTTATCAAAACAATATAACATACCGGGGTTTCATACCATCGGGTCTAGATTTACAATGGTCACTTACCTCAAACCAGTGAAATGCTACTCTTCAATTCCCTTTCCCCTCAACTCGCGTCAAATGAATCCAAAAATAGCATCACAACATCAATATATGCTAAGGGAACGAAGTCCATGCGAAAATAATCAAATTACAACACAAATCCTTAAATAGATCAAACCCGACCTCATGGTCTACCTCTCGAAATCCAATAAAAATTACATCGATAAAATCCTTATCCTTCCACGAGTCCATACATACCAAAAATACCAAAATCCGACCACAAATGACCCCTCAAATCCCTAGATTAAGGTCTCCGGTTCCAAGACCTAAACCCCCAATTTTTTCTTCTAATTTTCCATAGATTTCAAGCTTAATCAGTCAAAACCCATAATACAAACATGTTTAGGGTCCAAAAACCTTACCCCCACGAAATCCCCTTGAAATCCCTCTTCAATTTGCTCCCTCAAGCTCAAACCCTTATGAGAAAATGATAAAATAACCAAAAATTCCCGAAGGAAACCTTATATACTTTCTGGCTCAGGGTTTTCGCACCTGCGGCCCATTTTCCGCACCTGCAGAGCCGCTTCTGCGGCCAGACGAACGCTTTTGCGGTTCCCACCTAAATCATCAAAACCGCACCTACGCATAAACTACCTCACCTGCAGTCTCGCAGGTGCGACCCAACATCCGCACCTGTAGAACTGCTTCTGCGGCCAGACGACCGCTTCTGCGGTTCCCACTTAAATAATCAAAGTCGCACCTGCGCATAAACTACCGCACATGCGGTCTCACAGGTGCGACCCAAGTTCCTCACCTGCGCCTTCAGCTCTTCACACCAAATTCCGCATCTGCAGCTAATTGTCCACTTCTGCGGTCCCGCACCTGCAGTCCACAAGCTGCAGGTGCGGTTATGACATGAGCTTCATCACTTCAGCTGCAAATTTCGAACTCCAAAACTCCCGTCAACCCTCTGAAATTACCTCTAGGCTCCCCGGACCTTAACAAAAAGTATGAACAAGCCATATACCTCCATCCAAACATATACAAATCTTCGAAACACCTAAAACAACATCGACACAACAATTCAACCATCAATCACGGATTCAAGCCAAAAAACTCCAAAAACTTCCGAATTCCACTTTTGATCAAAAAGTCTAACAAACCTCGTCTGAATGACCTGTAATTTTGCACACACGTCACAAATGACATAATGGGCCTATTCCAACTTTCAAAATTCCATTCCGACCCCTATATCATAATCTCCACTATCAACCAGAAAATGCCAAAAATCCATTTTCACCAATTCAAGCCTAAATCTACTCCGAACCTTCAAAACACATTCTGATCATGCTCCTATGTCCCAAATCACCTCCCAAAGCTATTCGAATCTTAAAACCAAATTCCGAGATCGTTTTCTCACAAGTCAACTTCCGGTTGACATTTCTAACTAAAAGACCAACTTAAGAGACTAATTGTCTGAAACCTCACCAAAACCATTCCGAACTCGAACCAACCAATTCGATACCATACAATACAACTGAACAAGACATAAAGAAGAACAAATAGGGAAAACAAAGCGGTAATTCATGAAATGACCGGCCGGGTCATTACATCATCCCCTCTTAAACAAATGTTCGTACTCAAACAAGTCAAGAAACATACCGGAAGCCTCAAATAGGTGATGATATCTACTCTGCATCTCCCGCTCGGTCTCCTAGGTAGCCTCCTCCACGGGCCGACTTCTCCACTGCACTTTCACTAAAGTTATATCCTTCGATCTCAACTTTCGAACCTGACTCTCAAAAATAGCTTCTAGCTCCATATAATATGTCAAATCACCCTCTAATTGAATTGTGCTGAAATCCAGAACATGAGACGGATCTCCAATATAATTCCGGAGCATAGAAACATGAAACACTGGATGCACACTCGATAAGCTGGGTGGTAGGGCAAGCTCATAAGCCACCTCCCCAATCCTCCGAAGTACCTCAAAAGGCCCAATGAACCGAGGGCTCAATTTTCCCTTCTTTCCAAATCCCATAACACCCTTCATGGGTGAAACTTCAATAGCACATTCTCCCCAACCATATAACATACATCACGAACCTTCTATCAGCATAACTCTTTTGCCTCGACTCACTGTACGAAGCCTCTCCTGAATCACCTTTACCGTGTCTAAGGCATCCTGCATCAAGTCTGTACCCAGAAGTCTAGCCGCGCCGGGCTCAAACCAACAAACTGGAGTTCTACACCCATATAAAGCCTCGTATGGAGCCATCTGAATACTCGACAAGTAACTATTGTTATATGTAAACTTCGCGAGCGGTAGAAAATGGTCCCATGAACCACTGAAGTCAATCACACAAGCACGTAATATGTCCTCCAATATCTAAATAGTGCACTCGGACTACCCATCCGCCTGAGGGTGGAAAGTTGTGCTCAACTCAACCTAAGTACCTAACTCTTGATGCACGGTCCTCCAAAACTGTGAAATAAACTGAGTACCCCTATCTGAAATGATGGAAACTGAAACCCCATGCAGGCAAAGAGCCTCTCCGGTATAAATCTCAACAAACCGCTCTGAGGAATAGGTAGTACAAATAGGAATGAAGTGCACGGACTTGGTCAGCTGATCCACAATCACCCAAATAACATTGAACTTATTCAATGTTCTTGGGAGCCCAACTACAAAGTCATGGGTAATCCACTCCCACTTCCACTCTAGAATAACCATCTACTGAAGCAAGCCACCCGGTCTCTAATGCTCATGTTTTAGCTACTGACAGTTGAGACACCGAGCTACAAATCCTACAATATCCTTCTTCATCCTCCTCCACCAATAATGTTGTCTCCGATCCTGATATATATTCGCGCCACCTGGACGAATGGAACAACACGATGCATGGGCTTTCTCTAAGATCAACTCCCAAAGCCCGTCTATTTTGGGCACACATTTCTAGCCCTGTATCCTTAACACCCCATTATGATCAATAGTCAAATATCTGGCATCGTCGTGCTGAACTCTATCTTTAAGGAAAAGCAAAAGAGGATCATCATACTGGCGCTCTCTGATGCAATCAAATAAAGAAGACCGAGAAATCACATAAGCCAATACCCGACTGGGCTCCGAAATATCCAACCTCACAGATCGATTGGCCAAGGCCTGAACATCTACTACAAGGGGTCTCTCCCCAACAGGAATATATGCCAAACTGCCCATACTCACCACCTTCCTACTTAAAGCATCAGCCACTACATTGGCCTTCCCCGGATGGTACAAGATAGAAATATCATAATCCTTTAGCAGCTCCAACCATCTCCGCTGCCTCAAATTGAGATCCTTCTATTTGAACAAGTGCTAGAGGCTACGATGATCAGTAAACACCTCACAAGACACACCATACAAATAATGCCTCCAAATCTTCAACGCGTGAACAATGGCAGCCAACTCTAGATCATGAACGGGGTAGTTTTTTTCATAGGGCATCAACTGAAGAGAAACATAACCAATAACTCTACCCTCCTACATTAACACACACCCAATGCCCACTCTCGAGGCATCACAATACACTGTATAAGAACCTGAAGTTGATGTCAAAACCAATACTGGAGCTGTGGTCAAGGAAGTCTTGAGCTTTTGAAAGCTCACCTCACACTCATCCGACCACCTAAATAAAGCACCCTTCTAGGTCAATTTAGTAAAGGGTGATGCAATAGATGAAAATCCCTGAACAAACCGAAGGTAATAACCATCCAAACAAAAAAATTGTGAATCTCTATGGCTGAGGACGGCCTGGGCCAACTCTGAACCGCCTCTATCTTCTTCGAATCAACTTGAATACCCTCGTTAGACACCACGTTCCCCAAGAAAGCCATTGAACTGAGCCAAAACTCACACTTAGAGAACTTTGCATAGAGCTTCTCCTCCCTCAATCTTTGCAACACAACTCTCAAATGCTCTATGTGATCCTCTTGACTACGCGAATACACCAGAATATCATCAATGAAAACTGTGAAAAATGAGTCCAGATACGGCCGGAACACGTTGTTCATCAAATGCATGGACGCTGCTGGGGTATTGGTCGGCCTAAAAGATATCACAAGTAACTCATGGTGGCCATATCGGGTCCTAAAAGTTGTCTTAAGAATATCCGAGTCCCTGATCTTCAATTGGTGATACCCTGAATGGAGATCAATCTTAGAGAACGCCCTCGCTCCCTGAAGCAGGTCGAACAAATCATCAATGCGGGGCAGGGGATACTTGTCCTTAATTGTAACCTTGTTCAACTTCTTGTAATCAATGCACATCCTCATCATGCCATCCTTTTTCTTCACAAATAGAACATGAGCACCCTACGGAGAAACACTAGTCCGAATAAACACCTTATCAAGGAGTTCCTGAAGCTGCTCTTTCAACTCCTTCAACTTCGCTGGTTCCATATGATACAGTGGAATAGAGATGGGTTAAGTGTCCGGCACCAGGTCAATTCCAAAATCAATATCCATGTCCGGGGGCATGCCCGACAGGTCTGCAGGAAACACATCGGGAAAATCCCTCACAACAGAAATAGAATAAATACTAGGAGCCTTTGTACTGACATCCCTCACAAAGGCTAAGTATGAAAGACATTTTTTCCTAACCATCCGCTGAGCCTTCAAAAACGAAATCACCCTACTAGGGACGAAATCAGTCGAATCTCGCCACTCAATCTGTGGCACACCCAACATAGCCAATATCACTATTTTAGCATGACAATCCAATATAGCAGGACACGGAAATAACCAATCCATGTCCAATATAACATCAAAGTCCACTATACAAAGCAACAATAGGTCCACCCGGGTCTCCAGATCCCCAATAGTCACCACACACGATCAGTATACACAGTCCACAACTATCATATCACCCACCAAAGTAGATACACGAACAGATGAAACAAGAGACTTACGGGGTGTATCTAGATAACGAGCAAAATATGACGGCACATATGAAAAAGTGTAACCAGGATCAAATAATACAGAGGCATCTCTGTGGCAGACTGAGACAATACATGTAATCACAGCATCTTAAGCAACAACATCTGGTCTGGCTGGGAGTGCATAAAAATAGGCCTGACCACCACCTGATCGACCTCCCCCTCTGGGGCGACCCTTAGCCGACTGACCCCCACCCTTAGCTACCTAAGTAGGTGGTAAAGTAACTGGAGCTGAAGTCGATGGCTGACCCCTCTGCTGAGACGAATCCTCAAGAAGATGAGGACACTTCCTCCTCATATGCCCAAACTCTCTACACTCGTAATAACTCGCTGGTGCGGGGAACAAGGACTGAAGGGAACTCTTGGCACCGGAATGACCAGTAGAAGGACCTGGCATGGAAGAACCCTAAACTTATGGACCACGGGATAAACTCTGGGTTGGTAGGGAACTGAGTGAATGAATGGCCCTGATGTGAGCTGTGAGAACCATGGCCTGATGATGCCCAACGATGAACTGGCGAGTTGACTAATCATGCCTGAATGGACGGCCTCTATCGTGCTAAAACTGACCTCTCGAAGGAGCACCACCAAAACTACCAGATTCCCGAGGCCTCTCTCTCATCTTGCTCCTGGCAACGAACTGACTCAATCTAGCGAGCGATATCAACAAACTCCTCAAAATTAACACCTGACACTCTCCCCTGGTTATGAAAATTCGAAGCTGATATGTGAGGCCATCAAAGAACCTCTGATTCCTCTCTCTATCCGTAGGAAACAACCAAACAGCATGACGAGCTAACTCTGAGAACCGCATCTCATACTGCATCACAGTTATATCCCCCTGACACAACTGCTCGAACTGCCTACGCAGCTCCTCTCTGCGAGACTGTGCCACATACCTCTCCAAGAAGAGAATAAAGAAATGCTACCAGGTAAGGGGCATTGCATCAATATGCCTATGCCTTTCATAAGACTCCCACCAAGTAAAGGCAGCTCCAGAAAATTAAAAGGTAGTAAATGCGACCCCACTGGTCTCCAGAATACGCGCTGTGCGAAGAATCCTCTGACACTTGTCCAAGAAACTCTAGGCATCCTCGCCCTCTGTACAACTGAAAGTCGGAGGCTGAAGTCTACCAAACCACTCCAATTGACGTTGCTCATTTTCAGGCATAACTAGTACCACATAATCCTGGTCTGGTGCAATCGGTTGGGCTGGAGATTCCCCCGGTGTCTGAAGTCCCTGCACAACCTGCTCAGGTGTGCAAGCAACGGGAGTGTGAGTGCCTCTCCCGGCCTGAGAAGTAGATACGGTCGTAGTAACTGAGACTGCCTAAGCCAAACCGGTGCACACTGATAGAATCTGAGCTAGAGCCTCCAGAAGGCCAAGAATCACAATAGGCACATCATGTGCCTAAGCCGGTGCTGTTGGAGCGTCCGCAAATGGAACCTGATCCTGAACCGGGGCAGCTGGTGAATCTGTAGGTGTTGTACTAGCTGTTGTGCAGGCTACACCCCTGCCCCTAACACAGCCTCGACCGCGACCTCGGCCTCTAGTAGCCCTAACAGGTGGTATTGGTGGTCGTCAGTCCTGATTGGTAGCACGTGTCCTCACCATCTGTGAGAGAATAGAATAACAGAAGTTTAGTACTATAATCAATAAATTCGCACGACAGGAATTTCAAGAATGTGAAGTTATTCCTAATCGTTCTGCAGCCTCCCGAGGATAAGTACAGACGTCTCCGTACCGATCCGCGAGACTCTACTAAACCGGCTAATGACTCACGATATCTACGTAACCTAGGCTCTGATACCAATTTGTCACGAACCCAATACCTCGGTCGTGATGGCGCCTATCACAGTACTAGGCAAGCCAACCAAATATTTACCACAACGAAATCTTTTATAAACATCATTTTTTGTATCGAATAAGTCTCAAATTCGTCATATGAAATAGATGACTAAAAATAGAATATGCGGGAAAAAAACCCAGTACAAAATACCAACACAGCCCAACAAATCCGGTGTCACTAGTTAAGAGCCTCTAAATACAACTCAAAACTGATTGAATAATATATCATAAGTCTAAAATAACATAATACTAAGATAGGAAGGAGGAAAGCAGGGTTGGAAATGCCGTGTAGCTACCTTGCAGTCTCCGGTAAAGCTCTGAGAGTGCTGGAAGCTCTCACTCTGATGCTCGGGCACCTGGATCTACACACAAGTTGCATGGAGTAACATGAGTATGCCAACTCAGTAAGTAACTAAAGTAAATAAAGTCTGAGTGCAGTGACGAGCATTTAAAATCACATAAGAAGTTTCTACAGAATTATCAAGTCAAGTTCTACAATTTAATAGACAGTTATCTCGTAAAACTTCAGTTTCACTTCAAAATCCTTTGAAAGCATTAATTCAACATTTTTCAAAGAGGCTTAGTATAAAAGAAGAGTGAAAAACATTAAAACATCACAGGAAAGCTCCTCGGGCAAGGTATCACTCATAAGTACAGCATATCGGGCAAGCCTCTCAGTCGCTCGTGCCTCAGCTCTCGTCACACAGTACTCACACTCAGCACTCTGTCTCAATAAATATCTCTTAGTCATAATAATAATAATAATAATCGTTGCGGCGTGCAGTCCAATTCATAGTATATAGTCGACTACGCTCACTGGAGGTGTGCAGACTCCGAATGGGCTCCTACAGCCCAAGCATCATATCGCTACGGCACGCAGCCTGATCCAATATGTATATCGTTGCGGCGTGCAGCCCGATCCATATGTATATCGATGCGGCGTGTAGCCCGATCCATATATACAATATTGATACGGCGTGCAACCCCATCCATAATAGATATATAATCCTCACCATTAGGTTCTTAACCTCTCTCAAACATTAACCTCACTGCCACTCGATCATATCAGTAAAAAATTAGGGAATTTAGCCCAAAAAAATTCATATATTAAGAAATAGAGTGATAAAACTGGCTTTTAACAAATAACATGCAAAACAAGACTGAGGATATGCTTCCAAATCAAACAGAGTGAGGTAGGCAGTAAAAATACCCCTAAGGGTCTAAACAGGTGGTACAAGGCCCCAAACATGGACAGCCAAAAATATAGTATCAATCTCTAAAATACGGAATATAATAAAAGATTTCAAAATCAAATACGCTGCTTAATAGTCGCTACGGGACGGACCAAGTCACAATAACTACCACTCCAAGCCCACACGCTCGTCACCTAGCATGTGTGTCACCTCGTTTATCAAAACAGTACAACATACTGGGATTTCATACCCTCATGTCTAGATTTACAATGGTTACTTACCTTAAACCGGTGAAATTACTACTCTGCGATGCCCTTGCCCCTTAACTCGCGTCGAATCTATCCAAAAATAGCATCACAACATTAATATATGCTAAGGGAATGAAGCTCATGCGAAAATAATCAAATTACAACACAAATCCCAAAATTGACCAAACCCGACCCCTGGGCCCTCATCTTGGAATTCTATAAAAATTACATCAATAAAATCCTTATCCTTCCACGAGTCAATACATACCAAAATCTGATCACAAATCAACCCTCAAATCCCTAGATTAAGGTCTCCAATTGTCCAAGCCCTAAACCCCCAATGTTTGCTACTAATTTTCCATAGATTTCAAGCTTAATCAGTCAAACACCATCATAGGAACAAGTTTAGGGTCCAAAAACCTTACCTCCACGAAATCTCCTTGAAATCCATCTTCAATTTGCTCCCTCAAGCTCAAACCCGTATGAGAAAATGATGAAATAACCAAAAATTCGTGAAGGAAACCTTATATACTTTTCTACCCATGGTTTTCGCACCTGCGGCCCATTTTCCGCACCTGCAGAGCCGCTTCTACGGCCAGACGATCGCTTCTGCAGTTCCCACTTAAATCCTCAAAATCGCACATGCGCATAAACTACTGCACCTGTGATCTCGCAGGTGCAACCCAACTTCCGCACCTGCGCCTTCAACTCTTCACACCCAATTCTGCATTTGTGGCTAATTATCCGCTTCTGCGTTCCCCAAGCCACAGGTACGGTTATGACAGGAGCTTCAACACTTCAGCTGCAAATTTCCAATTCTAAAACTCCCGTCAACCCTCTGAAATCACCCCCACGCTCCGGGGACATCGACCAAAAGTACGAACAAGCAATATACCACCATCCAAACTTATACCAATCTTCGTAACACCTAAAACAATATCGACACAACAATTCAACCAGGATTCAACCCTAAGAACTCCAAAAACTTCTGAAAATTCAAAGTCTATCAAACCTCGTCCGAATGACCTGAAATTTAGCACACGCATCAAAAATGACAAAACGGACCTACTCCAACTTCTGGAATTCCATTATGACCCCTATATCAAAATCTCCGCTATCAACCGAAAAACGCCAAAAATGCATTTTCGCCAATTCAAGCCTAAATCTACTCCGGACCTCCAAAACATATTCTGATCATGCTCCTAAGTCCCAAATAACCTTTCGAAGCCATCCAAATCATAAAATCTAAATTTCGAGATCGTTTTCTCACAAATCAACTTTCGGTTAACTTTTCCAACTATAGACCAACATAAGAGACTAAGTGTCTCAAACCTCACAAAAACCATTCCAAACTTGAACCAACCAGCTCGATACCATACCATACGACTGAACAAGACATAAAGAAGTAGAAATGAAAAAAATGGAGCAGTAATTCATGAAATGACCGACCGGATCATTACACTACAAGAAAAACGGCCTTTAAGGAAGGGAAATCTGGTCCCTAAAAGTAAAATTCTGGTCCTAAAAGGGTAAATAACGACGGGAAAAGTTTGGTCGCAACCCGTCGTAATAGCCTCCGTCGCTAAATGCCAATAACGATAGGTCTTAAAATATGGTCGTTAAATCCCTTTAGAGACGGGCAAAAAAACTGGTCTTTAAATACTTTTAGAGACCACATTTCTCGTCCCTAGTAGGCGATGAAAATATATTTATATTCGCCGTGAAATCGTTTTAGCGACCAACTGTATCTGGTCCTAAATTGCCTTTTAGGGACGGACAGAAAACCTGGTCGTGAATAACATTTGGAGACTACATTTGTCGTCCCTAATGGACAATGAAAAATATATATATTCCCTTCGTTAAATCTTTTTAGCGACTAACACAAACTGGTCCTAAATTATCTATTAGAGACCGATAAAATATCTGGTCGTTAAACCATTTTCGCGACCAACCTTTAACTGGTCCTAGATTATTTTTAGAGACGACGTCTTTATTTAAAATAATTTTTAATTTAGCAAAATATTCATGGTCTATTAATAACTATTAGTAGTCCTAATAGCTCAATACAACAAAAAGTAATTTTTATCAATAAATATCAAATTGTTATAAAAAATCTAGAAATAAAAAGATAAGATATCAAGGTCAAATCCCATGATGATGTTACTTTCTATGTTTTCTCAATACCTTAACAAAAAAAACTTAGCTATCATCCTAAGCTAGACTATAATATCAAGTTTTGCATAACATTTATAGCAAAATAATAATGAGCTTGTGCATCTTCTATGCTTGCATCTTGACTTGTAGCTTCAATCTTCAAAACCTGTGAGTACAAAAGATTGAAAAAAAATAATAAACAACTATTGGTAAAATAACATATATAATTTAAAAAGAGCAATAGTTAAATCGCTTACCCCAAAAGTAGTCTAAAGTCATGAGTTTTTATCCAGCAACATCAACAAGGCTACAAGAATATAAGAAAAATTAATTAGAAAAGCTTTGGAAAGGTTAATCTGACTTTGGTTTGATAAATTTCAGTACGACAATTCGAGATTTACCATTCAAGATACCAACTATTACGAAGAGATAACATCTTTTTTTTAAAAAAAATTGAAAAGATACTCTATATCTCATATTTTTTTTGTAAAAGTACAGCTTTTCCTCTTTCTCATAAAAGAGGATTATCCAACATCAATAGGAAAACAATAGCAATGAAACAGTTCCAACTAAATTTGCTCCATACGAAGAAAAATGGAATCCTTCACTAGTAAGCTTGCTATGCACTAGGCTTGTATAGCTTCTCAACCATCTTTCTGTATTCTTCTTGATTGCACAAATAGTCGACTTTGAACTTTAACAGCAGTACTGTATCTTAAATGTGAGGAATAGCCATTCTGGAACAATCATTTCATTTGGTTCATCCTTTAACACTAGCCTTTCTCTATTGTGATCTTTTCTTGTTTTAAGGCAAGGCAATTAAAGCATGAAAGATGAGAACTTTCTTTCTATACTAGCAGCCAACCTTGATAGACTGAATAAGCAAATTATAATCAAAATGTATAACATACGTAATAGATATAGCTGGAGCAAGTTTAAGTATCCTGATTGTAGAAGCACATAGTGAAAATTCTAGGAAGCAGCTATTTGCTCTGAGGATAGCATAAAAGAAGATATATCATTCAATCTAGTAGTATGTTCTATTAGAGACTAAGGACAACTATCCATAATGGCTGAAGATGGCAAGTGTGACATTCAAAAGGTAAGGCTCTGTTGCATCAGATTGTTAACTGATAAATGGTTACATCAGTAGGATGTCTTATCAGTGTTGTACCTACACGAGCATGAATTTTATCGAATTGGCAGAGAAATTCTCCCGTGGTATCAATTAACGGACATCTGGATGTTCCTCCTAATGATGACGGTTCCCTACTTAAAGAAGTAGCCAACTAGACTGTTTACTAGGCATTTGAAATCTAAAGGCCTACTTTTATCCATAACAAATTGATTCTTTAACAACCGAAGCTACAGATATGGAAATGTATTCATTACAGTGAGGGATATTTTTATCAAGTTTTGCCGCATAATGATGTTGAACAAGCTACAGCATTTGCATGATATTGAAGCTTAAACTTGCTACAGCACTTGCATGACAGTGATAATTCTATCAAAAAAAACTGATTCAAAAGGTAGGCACGATAAATGACAAATAGTTGTGCGCTACTTGAGAGACTGGGATAAGAAGCTTTTATATCGTAAGCGGCCCTTATAATCAGAATGACCATCATCATGCATCTAAGGGAAATACAAGGAGAACCAGGAAGTGAAAAAACATTTTGTTTCCAACAAGAAATATAATGTAATGAAGGAACTGAGACCTATGATACAATGTTAATTGTGAAATTTTGGAAATTTTTATGTTGTACAACAGCTAGTGTTCCTTGTTATTTCAACGGTAGTAACTTCTCTGCTATAGTCTATAGGTTAAAAGATACTTTACAACTGGTCTTTCTTCTGCTTCATCTTATACCTTTTTTATTTTAAGTGGTGACAGCATGTAACTATACAGGATTGGGGTTGCGATGTAAGAGATCCTTGCAACAGTTCATAAACTTGCAAAACTCAATTGAACAGCTGATTAAGGTTTCATTTCTTGGGAGAGCATAATGTTGGTTAGTGGCAATTATGATCGGAGTTTATCATTGCGGTATGAGGAACCTATGAAAGAAGCTCTCAAGGAGACAATACTCAGGCAAGAATACACGTTCAAGAAGCAGGTACTTATCCACACATAAGCTCTTGAAACATCAACTTTTCAACTGAAGTGCTAGGGATGGGAATCATGCTGCAGATGCTTTAGCGAAATAAATTATTAACTCACTAGGCATACCTAAAAACTTTCTGAAGAAAAATGTTCCTTTACTAACCACTCTCATTCTTTCTTGTCTACTCCCTTTGGAATATTCTTAAGAGCCTGTTGGAGTGGCTTAGCCTTCATATATTTTGCATGCAAGTGTCCTCTCCATTTGTTCCATAACTCTTTCATCCATTCGAAGATATGTTCACGATGATCATTCATGTCAACACTCTCAAATTTATCCTACAATATTCAAAACATGAGTTAGAGTTAAATATTCAGTTTTAGTAAATAATCATGATATTGTGTTAGGAGCACATTAAACTGAATCTGTCGCATTTTGATACTCTGTTAGGAGTACATAATCTTGTATAGGCACAAACACAAGGCAGTGTTGTTTGGATAAGAAGCTCTTATTTTCAGTGCCTTGGTAACTTTTCAAGCATTAGTTTAAATACCTATGGCATTAACATCTCAGTCCTGTTACAGGCTAAGCAAATGGAATCATACAAAAATCTTTTCTGAGTACGATGATGGAGAATCTGAGAATAGTGATGCAGAATATATGGACGCAAAAACTACTACTGGTCGTAGGAGCAAGGCTACATTAGTATCAGACTCCAAAGCATCTTTATTACGGTCAGTGGGAATGTTTTAATATGTAATGGTTACTATTTATCATCTTGAGAATGTTTTGCATGCTGGAAGCTAATGTAATTTTTAGTGATGCTTTCTAGTTTAGACTACATTTCACATGTAAGATGAGTGGGTGTATGCCATATTTCCAGGTCCAAGAAAACACGGAAAGCAGCCAAGAGTTTGCAGGAAGACCTGTATGATCAATTAGACGACGAGCCACTTGACTTACTTGACCACAAGAAGACCAGGTCATCTCTTAGAGGATCTGGCAATCTCAAGCAGAAGTCTGAGTCAGAAGATGAAGCAGAAATAGACTCTGAAGGCCGTTTGGTTATTCACGAGGGAGATAAGAAGCAAAAATGATTCAGGGCACCTACTGGAGACGTCGATGTAAGGAGCGAAGCAGGAAGTCGCTTTTCTGAGAGCTCAAGGAAAACTCATAAATGGAGGAAAACATCTGATTCAGGTTGGGCCTACACTGGAATAGAATATGCAAGAAAGAAGGCCGATGGTGATGTCAAGAGGAAAGACAAACTTGAGCCATATGTCTACTGGCCCCTAGACCGCAAGGTGATGAGTCGTAGGCCTGAACATCGGGCAGCAGCACGAAAAGATATGGCAAGCATTGTGAAGCTAACAAAGCATCTTGAAGGCAAAAGTGCACCATCCGTACTGTCCGCAAAGAGAGTCAAGACTAAAAAGAAAGCCAGCTCCAAAAAGACTTTGAGGTGAAGTTTACTTTCTGGGTGCCAGGTCAAAATGGAGGTCTGGTTAAGTTTTCCAGTCTGGTTAACATGATGAACATGAACTATAGCATTTTTCATAATCTTGTTCAGTAAGAACTTTTTCATAAACTATTTCATGATCATTACGCCATCCAAATTAGATCAAAATATGTATTAATCAAGTTAAATATATGTGATCCACTAATCAGAGATAAAGACGCATAGATACTCTGTTAGGAGTACATAATCTTGTATAGGCACCAGCACAAGGCACCAACATAAGGAGCTATTGTCGCATGACATTCAAGCAGTCTAGCTAGATAAGAGCCCTACAGAGAGAATTACAAAGCCATATACCTTCATCAAACTTGGTAATCTTCAAAATGTTCATTACAGTTTAATTTATAGTTGCATTAGTTGTTTTAGGTACAGAGAAACCCTCTATTTTAAGACTGAAGTTTAGGCAATAAGGTGTAGGTTTAACTGTATCTTCTGTTCCTTTTTGCATGGTTTGGTTTGGCTCACATATATTATCACTAGCAACAGTAGGAAGTAATATGATCTATACTATCACAGATACTTCTCCAATCTGGGGGTCTAAAAGGCTTGAGGTATATATGATCTATTCTAAATCATCTTATATTCAACTTGAGGTATCGGTCAGAGATTCGTTTCACTCGTTGTGATTCCTACATAGAGGCACAAACAGGAACACATGTATTCAACTAAATGATATGCATCTTCACTGTATATATATCTTGCTTACCTCAATAGCTGCCCACATGTGATTCAGCTTTTCTTCCTTAATATAAGTGGCTCGAAAACAGTTTGCTATTTGTTCCAACTGTTCGATTATTGTAAAAGGTTACTTTCAGCTTTTGTCCGACTTCAAGTGATGCAACTTCTTTGTACTTGTTCCTCCCTCAAACTCTCTTTACCTTTCCAGGATTAGATGAAGAACCTACGACTGCATAATTAGCAATAAAATTCAGTTCTATAAATTAAAAACATATTGATCCAAAATATCATACCTTTTTCAGTTGCTTGAGAGTATTGCATAGCTTGATCAGTAGATGGAGGCAATAAAATATTGGTTTGCATATGCTCTTTCTCAAGAACCAAGGAGTTTTTATCCATTGTTGGCATTTCTTGGTTAGAAGACATGGTAAAATTCGATCTTGTGCTTTTAGAAATCCCTGAAGATGAGCACAAAGATCTAGGAGTTTGCTCCCGTCACTTTCCTATAGAACCTAGACCATAAAACCATTTTAGTTTGGCATTTAATTTAAGCAATATATGCTATTAAAAATACCAGAGATTTGAAAAAACTTACTTGCTTTAACGTTTTGGGTATGTTGCGTAACTTGATCAGTAGATGGAGGCAATGGAATATCAATTTGCATATACTCTTTCTCAAGAACGATAGAGCTTTTATGTATCGTTCCCGTTCCTTGACTAGCAGACATGGTAGAGCTTTTAAGCCCTTGTCCTCGTCCCTTCCCAATAGCACCTGGTGAAACGAAATCATATTATTAATATTTAAACGTTAAAATTTAGTTGTACACATTAAAAACAGTAGATTTAAAATATCTTACTAGTTTATTGAATTATCATAACTGAAACATAAATCTTAAATACAAATCTACTACGTCTTAATCTCAAATTAGTTTAATTAGCTTTACCAATCCAGAATATCATTCCACTCCATTTGAACCCCTCCTATTCCAATATTCAACTAGTTGGGTCAACAATATAACATAATAGAAAGAAATATGCAAACCCATTAAGCTTAGAGTTCTCACACAATATATACACATTGGACCAACAAAATAACTTCCACTGATAAAGTCACTAACTAACACACCCAAGTAGTATGGCAACTCGAGCGAACAAATTTTCTTGTGCGCTCATGAATTGGTAACTAATTATACATGAATTATTTTCACTGTTATTGCCACTAAAGTTCATCCAGATTTTTTAGGAGAATATAACATCGACTCTAGCTAAAAGTCTAGAAAAGAAATATTCAGTTGTTTTAGGCATATCTTCAAACACGTTGGCAGCATCAAAGTTCTTCCCTTTTCAACACAATTTCTTCCGAAGACGGCCATTCAATATGATTAATGGTTAGTGTTGTTGCAGTTTGTGCATATAATATGAAAATTTCCATAGAAGCATTTGAACAAATTTTCACATGAATTCACAGAGCTATCCCAGGAAAAAAAGAGATCATGAAGAAAATTCAAAAAGCAGATACATAATACTATAATCAAATATCCAAAATCTGTCATATTGAATTGAAACAAACAATACACGGCAAACGTGATTAGAAATATAGTCTAATTAAGAAAGAAAGCTTGTAATAAACTCACAAAAGAAAAAAAAAACTCTACTGTTAACTGAAAAAGGTAAAATAAGTACCTCAGAGAAACGACTATGTATCGAGAAAGAATGTCTTCTGACAACAAACTTGAGCAAACAGTAAAAATTATAGCAGCCCAACAATCAGTTTCGCAGACCAGCCAAGAGTTTGATCGATTTCGCACAGACGATTTGATCGATTTCGCACAGACGAGTTGATCGATTACGCACAGACGAGTTGATTTTGCAGACCAGACGAGCGAGATCGGCCTCTCTAATGTTTTGAGAATAGAGGATTTTGCACAGACGAGTTGATTTCGCAGACCAGACGAGCGAGACCGGCCTCTCTAATGTTTTGAGAATAGAGGATTTCGCACAGACGATCGAGTTGATTTCGCAGAACAGACGAGGGAGACCGACGAGATTAGGGCAGAGGATTTTATGCGGTACTATGTTTTGAGAATACAGAGGTTTAATTTTGTTTTTAGAACCTTTTACTTTTTTGTTTTGGCGCCTAATTTTTAGAAAATAATATTTTTCTACTATTTTGGTATTAGATTTGGCGCACTCTCTCCCGCTCAAGGCCTCTCAATTATAATTTGGGACCAGCTGCTATTTTTTTTAGTGACCAGATTTATTACCTTCGTAATAAAACAAAGCATTAAGGACCGCAATATAATCTCGTCCTAATACATATATTATTTGCGACAGGATTATTAACTCGTCCCTAAAGGTTGGTCTTAAATAAGACTTTTTCTTGTAATGTTACATAATACATCATATGAAGCTACTCAAGACTTCAAATAGTAGAACAGAATGCAAATGCTCAAACCATAAGACTAGTCGGGCCGTTACAGTTGAGCTATTCAGTTCATATATTAGCTCAGTCATGTGTTGTACAAAAGAGTGACATTGGGAGGAAGCATTGCGTGTACTAAGATATTTGAAGGGAATCTAGATTAGGAAATTTTCTTACGAATTGCTAGCAATTTGCTCTTACATTCATATTGTAATTCTCACTATGCAAGTTGTCCAATGACACGACGTTCTTTCTCTGGTTATTTTATTCTAGTCGAAAATTCACCTTTCTCGAGGAAAACCAAGAACAAACATATTGTCTCTAGCTCCTTGGCCGAAGCAGAATATCGTTGTATGGCAACAACGGTGTGTGAGTTGAAATGGCTCAAGGCTCTGTTATGGTCCTTAGATTTTTTTCACTAGGATCATGTCCGTTTGTATTGTGATAGTCAAGTTGCTCTACATATATTTACAAATTCAGTTTTTCATGAGCTTACTAAGTACATTAAGGTTGATTATCACTTCGTATGTGATGAAATAACAGCTGGTTGCATCTCATGTGCGCACTTCTAAAAAACTAGCAGTCTTATTTACTAAAGCACTTGGGAAACAACAATTTTTGCACCTACATAGCACGTTGGGCATTCACGATCTTCATTCTCCAACTTGAGGGGGAGTATTGGAAGATATAGCATAGATATAAATATGGTGTAATATTATTTTTGTGTATATTTTAGGAAGTTGTATATATTTGTTCATGAGACTATAGTAGTGGTTGCCTTATTTTCTATGATAGCTTTCTTAGTAACAAGATATAGGTTTTGTATATATTAGCTCCAGTTTATTCAATGAAGCAACATAATATTATTCTCTCTTAAATATTCAGAATGATGCATGGAATTAATCTTGTATTTGTTACAAACTCTTGCTCCATATATAAGTAGAAAGAGGAAGCTGTATATATTAGGAACTATGTCAAGAAAAATCTTCCTCCCTCTTTTCACAAAATAAGGAGGAGAAAAGCTTATAGTCACAATGCCTATATATTTATTGAATCCATAAATGCAAAACATGTGTATTTTATTAACATATGTATCATACTTAAAAATATTTGATCTACTTTAACATTTAATTCGTAAATGATAAAGTTAAATTATTTAATTTCATATCAACACCGGATACGAACAAGAAGCCCTTGTCCGCCTTGTTTGTACTTGAGCAGCATATATTTTACCTTGCATTCCTCATGGGGTTGAAGGAGGACTATTCAAATAATCTAAATAGGAGTAGCAAATAAAGGAAGCGAATAAGTGATCCCACTCTTTGGTTAGCTGGCATGCTTTTAGCTTTCTGAAAAAGTAGGTGAATCTAATTACCAGCGCAGCTGTGGCATTAAATTTAGAAACGGCTGTATCCTATATATATATATATATATAAGCGGGAACAACTTCTAGTGTAATGGAGAGTAAGAGAAGAATAGAACCAAAAGCTATCTCAAAAACTACTTATGTTGAGAAGTGTTCTTGTTGAAAAGTGTTGTTTAAAAAAGTAATTTGGAGAATAGTAGTTTGTATTTGACCAATTCATTTTAGAACTATTTTTTACAATATTTAATAAACAAATTGTATTTGACCAATCTTTTTAAAAAGTAAATTTCAGTATCAAATTACAAAAAAAAATAGTAAATGTTCAGTATCAAAAAGCCTATGCTCATTAAATCCTAACTGCCAAATTAAATGCGATATTTGGAGAAAGGAAAGAAGGTTACATTAATGAAAAACAAGCAAAGAATATCTGACACAACAATGTTATACTACTAGCTAGTAAAGCTGTCATGAAATAGGCATTCCATGGATTCCAAAAACCGAAAAGTGGAAGCATAGTATTGTTACCTGTTTTAGCTTACACAAAATTTCAAAAAAGAAAAGAAACAAAAAGACGCTTTCTACTTTTTGTTATAATGTACGGTTCCCGGAAGATTTATCAGCTTCCCATGTTTATTTAGAATTAATTGCAGTAGCTATATTCATGACCGTTGCAATTATTAGTTCCACTCTATATTTTTATTAGGTGTAAGGCTTCAATTCTATCAAAAGATTATCTCTTCAATTTTCTTCTCAACCACTATTCAGATGCTTAACCCCACAATTAAAATTTTTAATAATGCTCAAGATCAAGCGTGACAAATGAGGGATGAATAATGTTGTTTTCTTTAAACAGTATTATCATTCACTATACAAGATAATGTTAAATCATAAATTATGTACGTATTGGATTGAAGAGTACACCCATACTTGAAAATATAGTATCAAACTATAAGCCAAGAAGAAATCACATAGCCTTTATTTTGGTCACTTTTTACTTTTAATGGTTGAGATTTAGAGATTCCTTGCATATAAATTAATTTATTCCTAATATTTAAATTTAAATTCCTGTTAATAATATGATAAGGTATGGTGGATCGGAGACACTATTTAGAAAGGTCATGTCATTCAAAACCATCTCAAAAAAAAAAAAAAAAAAAAAACTCTCCTTATATGTGTATGCAAATTACGTTTTTTTTTACGATTTGTATATACACACTGCATAAAAATAAAATTAAGTAAATATAAATTTGAGATAAGTAAAATCTCAAAATTAACATCGTCCTAGAACCAAACTCACTTACAAAGATGAACTTGTTTGATAGGGTCCCAGGGGTCTCGGGTTTGAAACGAATTGAAATCAAATTGAAATTTGATTTGAGGAAATGCTGAAGACCGCTGAAGTTTGGTGTCATCGCACCTGCAGTTGGTTTGATCGTAGGTGCGGGGAGGTCGTCGCAGAAGCAAAGAAGGCCAGCCAGGGGAAGGGCCGCAGGTGCGGAGCTTGGGCGCGTAGATGTGCGTCCGAAGAAGCGGATAAGGCACCGCAAATGCGGAATCTAGGCCTTTGATGGTGGCCCACAGGTGTGGTCATGCGCCACAAAAGCATGCTCGCAGGGGCGGTCTGTGCTTCGCAAAAGCGTGACCGCAAGAGCGGATTTTGTCCGCAGAAGCGGACTTGCATTGTAACGAGCCGCCCGTTCGTTTCGAGAGTTGTAGCCTCATTCTCCCATTTTCTGCTCCTTTTGTATTCTACAATTTTTATATGACTTACCGGGTTAGTTGATTCGGTTCCGGAGAGATTTCAAAGTGAATTGAGATGCTTAGTCTCTTATTTGAAAGCTTATGTTGGAAAAGTTGACCGAATATTGAATTATGTGTAAACAACCTTGGATTTGAATTTTAGATGGTTCCGTTAGGTGATTATGGACTTAGGAGCATGCCCGGATTGCGATTTAAAGGTTCGTAGTAGAATTAGGCTTCAAATGGCGAAAGTTGGAATTTTTGAAAGTTTGATCGGGAGTGGACATTTTGATATCGGGGTCGGATTGGATTTTTGGAAGTTGGAGTAGGTTCTTGCTGTTATTTATGACTTGTGTGAAAAATTTGAGGTCAATCAGACGTGATTTGATAGGTTTCGACGTCGTTTTGTAGAATTTAGATATTTCAAAATTGGGATTGAATCCGTGTGCAATTCGTATTTTTGATATTGTTTGAGGTGATTTGAGGGTTCGAATAAGTTTGTATTGGGTAATAAAACTTGTTGAGACATTTGCTTGAGGTTCCCAGGGCCTCGGGTTGATTTCGGGTAGCTAAACGGAGTTGGATTGAAATAGAAGTGCACCTGAAGTTTTGGCCAATACTGGTGTAATCGCACTTGCGGAGTGGGCATCGCAGGTGCGAAACCCTAGAAATGGGAAGGTAATGCACAAAAACAGGCAAGGCCAGGAGGTTAGGGGTCGCAGGTGCTAAGGATATCCCGCACTTTCCGAGCCGCAGATGCATACTGGGAGTCACAGAAGCAGAGGCAGTGAGGGCTAAGTGACTTCCGCATAAGCAAAACTTTCACTTCAGAAGCAGACATTTGGATGTAGGTGCGGAAGACCTGGGCAGAACATATAAATAGAAGGTTCTGAGATTTTTCACCATTTCCACCATTTTGATCTCGGATTTTAGAGGTTTTTGAAGATATTATTGAGGTATGTTCCTTGTGTTCATTTGTCTTCAGTAATGATGTTTCCTCACTGATTTCCACCTAGTTTGTGTATTTTTGAGGTATAAATTGGGTGTTTGAGGCTAGAGATTTAGAGAGTGAATTTTGAGGATTTGAATGACCATTTGGTGTTGTATTTTTGTAAATTTAGTATGGTTAAACTCATTAGTGTATTGACTTTCAGGTTTTATGACTTTTGTCCAATTTCGAGACATGGGCCCGGGGCCAGGTTTGAGCCGATTTTGGATTTTGGCTATAATTTCATATTTTTCTTGAGGAATTGATACCTTTAGCCTATATTTATTGTATTGTACTACTTGTGGCTAGATTCGTGATGTTTGGAGACCTATTTGAAAGGCAATGGCATTTTGGAGTAGAGTTTTGCTTGGGTTAAGGTATGTAACAGTTCTTAATCTGGTCCTGAGGGTATGGGACCTCGGATTTTGAATTATGTGATTGTTTTAGAGGTGATGCACATGCTAGATGACGGAAGTGTGGGCGTGAACCGTGTGAATTGTGACTTGGTCCATCTCATGAAACTGTAAAGATGAATAGTTTGTTGTTAGCTATATGCTCTCTATGTGTTATTGAAATTTGATTGTAAATCATGTTAGAAACCATATTTAAGCTATGTATTGATACATTTGGGACTCACAGAGGCCGTGTTACATGTTGAACTACTTGCTGAATACTATTTGTACTCTATCTCAATATTTACTCACATATTATATCTCAGTATCTGTTATTCGTATTGACACATCACGTTATTGTTGTTTGGCCTAATTTTCCTGATTTCTGAGAGCCCAAGAGACTAGAGAGATTGATGAAGAGTGAGGTCGAGGGCTTGATTGTGAGGATATTTATGGGATCAGGGTGCACGTCGCAGCATGTATCATTGATTTATGCCATGATTGGCCTTATATAGCGTTTGTGCTTTTATTATTGTTGCACACAGTTACGTATATCACTATTTTGAAAACTTCTGAAAGATATCTTTATCCAATTTTATTTGAGCTTGCATAAACAAACTGATTTGACTTGATTTACCGGATTTAGGAAGCATGTCTATTTTCCTTATTAAGACTACTGAAAATGAATTATAACTGTGGAGTTAGTCACTATCTTTCAGTTCCTTATTTATTTATTGTTTCTTACTGAGTGGGTTGTACTTCACGCTACATCCTGCACTTCGTGTGCAGATCCAGGAGTTTTTGGACTCAGAGGGTGTTGATAGTTCTCGTAGCAGACTGTTGGAGATAGCAAGGTAGCTTCCTGGCATTCAAAGACCTTGTTTTCTCTTTCCTTATCTTTTCTTTCGTTGTATTTGGATCCAAACTGTGATAGTTGTTTCATTTCTAAACTAATTATGTATAGATACTCATGGCTTAGTGATACCCTGGTGTTGGGGGCTATTTTTTGCACTTGTATTTTGGGTTTTACCCCTATTTACGAAAATTTATTTAAAAACTTTTGATTCATTTTCTGTGAAATATTGGAAGTATTTTGGAGATGTCGGCTTGCCTAGTACCATCGATAGGCACCATCATGACCGGTTAGGATTTGGGTCGTGACAAGTTGGTATCAGTGCCCAGGTTACATAGGTCTCACGAGTCATGAGCAGGTTTAGTAGAGTCTTGTGCATCGGTACAGAGACGTTTGTACTTATCTTTTAGAGTTTTCCAAACCCTTAGGAAACTTCACATTCTTGGATTCTTGTCGTGAGAATCTATTGATTCTTGTAACTAAACTTCTGTTATTCTATTCTCTCACAGATGGTGAGGACACGTACTAATGGATAGGAGTTGCGACCAAAACACTCACGCAAGTGCACGTGATCGTCAAGTAATAGAGTAGTGAGTAGAGTATCGTTCCCACGAAGACTTATGATTAATTATTGACTGATTCAAACCCAATTATTTTATCTATCCAAGATGTTTTTCACAAAATCGAGATGTAATTATTGTATTACCTAACTGTCAAGAAATAATCTAACTAAAGCAATTAACCAAACGAATAGCAAGTTCAATTAACAAACAATAGGAGAAGATATTCCAGGGTCACAGGCTAGTTAATAATCGTGTTGTGTTCTTGGCTTAAAACGACTAATTGATTTATCTGGATTGTTGATTGACAGGGTTTATATTACTCATAAGAATCTGTCGAGTTCTTACTCGCCTATTCAAGCTAACACAATACCTATATGTCTATGGAATTAAGAGTAACACGAACGCCTTTACAATTCCTGTTTCCAACCAAGCGGGGCAATTGGGTATATGTCTATTCCAATTGTGAATCCGTTCCCCGAGGCCCGGGTTCAAGAACCTGCTCTATTTAATTCTATATGCAATCTAGAATTACCACTTTCGAGTTCAACTCTAGATTCGTAGATAGTATTTCACTGTTAGCTACTCAGAAAAATAATTAAAATCAGAATTAAATAAACAATCCAATTTGACAAACCAATTTCGTAACAACGTAAAGATAATCTATGAAAATATTCATCATGGAGAAATGCAAGAAAAAGAAGAAATAAAGAACTCTGATGTTTTAGGGTGATCTCTCACAATTGTGTTTCTTGCCCAAGAACTCTCCAAAACATATCTGCCCTAATATGGCCGAATTCCTACTTTTTATAAGGGTTTTACACCAAGTTTTCCCGACTTGACACATTCGTCCCTAACTTTTTCGCGTTCTACCGCGGTCCCACCGTGGTTACGGCACGACCGCGGCCAAATAGGTCCTCTGAATCTTCAGCTCTGCTCTGTCGCGGTCCTACCGCGGTTACGTTCTAACCGCGGCAGGCCAAGTTTAGATCTGCTTCTGTCTCTTCACTTGGTGCATTTCGGGGGCATTGTTTGATTGGCTTCCTTTTCTCCATAATTGATCCCAAACTTGCTCCATCGACTTCATTAGTTGGATATAACCTGCAAAGCATGAAAACTACTAATCAGAGCATTTGGTTATCACTTTTTACCACAAAGCTATACAAAAATATGGTTCTTTTAGGGTCCAATTATTGTATAATTCACCTATTATCAACACCCCACATTTAAATCTTTGCTCGTCCTCGAGCAAGTTGAACCACACTTCTAGGCCTAATCGTTTGATGCATTACCCTTTTTATGTCACACCTACTATTATGAAAGAATAACCTAAGTAGTGCAACAGCCACACCTCAGATAAAGACTCTAATGTCATGCCACACTCATGCTTACTCTATGTACTCTAACAGAAGTGAAGACTTGCTTTTTCTTCCTGAGTTAAATGCCCTCACATCACATTTTTGAGAGAAGTTCCACACACATGAAATCAAACAACAAGGAACTGTAGATAGAAAGAATTCCCTCACTCTCAGTAAAGACATTCATATGCCACACAGATACACCATAAGCTTGCCCTTAGTGTAATACTCTACTAATCGAATTGCTCAGTCTAAGATCAATAAGGCTTCATTTGGTTGTAATGTAGGCTACAAGACGGGTAGGATACATTAAGATATGAAAGTGACTGCACCTCCCTAAGCACTTTAATACATACATTTTATCAATTAAACCTCATCCTTGTGTGTCACAACCCGGATTTTCCACCATCGGGAGTCGTGATAGCGCCTACTATTGGAGCTAGGCAGGCCAAACATTTGATCCTTTGGATAACAACACAACATTTATAACAATAATAAAAAAATAACAAGCCTTTTAAATAAATGCGGAAGTCTTTTAAAACATGGATAACTGAAAACCCAAAAAAAAATACGGAAGTTTAATATTTCACTACCCAAGACTGGAGTCGCTATCTCACGAACCACTAAAGAGTGCTACAAACAAGTCTGAATAGAAATCTCGGCACAATGAAAACAAACAAAAAATATGGAAAGGGACTTCGGCCTACGAACGCCAGCTAGGCTACCTTGTAAGTCCCAGGAGTGAAGTCAGCTCCCACTCAATATGCTACTGTTGTGGCCCAAAAGTTGCTCTGATACCGTGATCTGTGCAAAAAGCACAGAAGTGTAGCATTAGCACAACCGACCCATGTGCTGGTAAGTGCATGGCCTAACCCCGGCGAGGTAGTGACGAGGCTAGACGGGATTACCAATCAACCTGTGCAGTTCAATATATATATATATATATATATATATATATATATATATATATATATATATATATATATATAT
>MU732491.1:67212-81210 GCA_026770625.1 Nicotiana glauca
CACCAAACCCAGACGAGAAGTGGTATTTATTGCACAGCCAGTGATATTTATCCCACAACGTGAGGCAGTGATTACTACTCTTCAAAATATACAAGTTAGCATTCGTGGGAGTTGTATATATCCCACCACTGCAATTCCAAACCTGTGAATAGTGTTCTTTTATAGTCTTGATTAGTTCCACCAAAAGTATGTCATATTCCACTTTTGTTTGGACACAACATTAATAATTAGAGTTGGTATGCCATCATATAATATTCAAACAGTATTTGGATAACAAGTAGAAAGCTCGATTCTTACAAATGTTTGAATCTCATCGAGGGATATATAAACTATCAAAGAAAGCAAGAGAAAATCTTCTAATACATATAAAGTGGAACAGTTTTGTTCTAACAATATTTTATTAGGGGTGCAATTTGTTCTATTTTGTATAGGATTAAACGTGCACCCCCTAGACTTGTTACATGCCGTAATGATCTTATACCATGACAAATACTCATTGTTACATAGATATCGGTCTAACCTCCTAGTGCAAATCAGATTGAGATGGAAAAAAATTTATGCTGATCAGTAGTGTATATAGGATTAAATTGAATTGTTATATTCCATAAGATTAACTAACTAAGTTCCCATCATTCAGGGAATACACTCCACTGCCCCGAGCACAGAGTCTTCCTGAAAGGTACTTTATTCCTCAAACTTTATCATATCTATCTATGAATACGTACTAACTCTTCCTCGTCTATTTACAGGGATGCTTTTATATGTGCAGATCGCCTATATACTTCTGACACGCCCACATTGAAGAATGAAGTAAGTTAGAGAATATTTATGTAGCACTTCTCGCTTTATCGAGAGTCAACTTAACTAATCTTTGAAGCTATATCGAATTAAATTAACTTAATATTTAAAAATTAAAATTTAGATATTCAAAAACTATACTCAAAGTACTTTAAGTTGTAATTCTTCTCATGTCAATTTGTTGAAAAAATTAATATATCTTAAAATGATGATTAAAGTTCATATAGTTTGAATCTGGGGAAGCAAAAGTCCCACAAAAATTGTGACACATATACAAAGTATATATTATACAATTATTTTATCTAAACATTGTAGCTTTTATTAGGAGCTTTTTACTAATTGACATATGAAATTTTCTTAGCAGGAAATAGGCATCATCCCCGTGGCTGCAGATGCATCTCAGCATGAGAGGTACATTTCTATATTATACTAGTACGTAATTAGCTAGTAATCAATTTGAGTGACATAGAGTTCATAGGACATAGGAAATAATACAAAAAAGAATGATGACTTGTCACGACCCAAATCCCACCTTGACACCTAATAGAACCTGCTAGATAAGCCAACCAGTATGTAACACAGCTCAATCTAAAGATCGCCAATAAAATAATAAAACGAGAATGCAGAAACTAATACAACTATTCTGTCTTAAAGAAAAGGCTGAATACATACGACGACCCTTAAAATTGTCCAAATATTTTATTTAGACACCTAAACTAGACGTATGACCTATTGCATACTTGAAATTTCGTATAAATTTTGCCAATTAAACTCTTATTGGAGACAATGCAAGACCTAAAACGCGTGTAGTGCACATGCAGGTGATGTGGAAAATGCATCAATCCGACAAAGACACATGGCTATTAATCCCCAGAAAACGTAAAAAACTTTTGAGCGGAAAAAAAGAAATGTTGTGGATACTTTTGATTAGTTATTGTGCAATAGGTATAGTATTCGGCTGACTATAGCGCAGTTCGGTATAGTAAAATAGATATATATATATATATATATATATATATATATATATATATATATATATATATATATATATATATATATATAAGTGCAATGCAATACCAGTTTCAAGAGATAACATGTTTTAACTCAGAATGAATTATACTCTTCGACAATAGGATACCAACAGAAAAATAATGTGGACTTTGAAAGAAATGCTACCAGCAACAACGCACAAGAATAGGATAACATCGTTGAGAGAGAACTTAGATTTTAACGGACCTTACGGTACATGAATCATTTAGAAAGAAGGGGTGACTTACACTATTTCATGCCAAGAAAGGAGGTCGACCTACATACCTTGTTGAAGAGAAACTTTACTTCTACAGTGATTAACTTTGTCTTTAATGAATCTTCGAAATCAATGTCACCAGTCGATATGAATTACAACAATGATTCCAAGTTTCTTCAAACTAAATCCTGCTAGATTCATATTCACCTTCGACTTTGCCTTAATTCGCGTAGAAACTCTAAGGGATGTTAAGAATATTTTGAAAGGAAGTATTTTAGTGATATCTTCTAGAATAAAAGAGAAAGAGCCTCATTGCCCTTTCATATTGTTACAAAGCATAGGAATTTCTTCCACTTACACATGCAAAATTGGTCGCCCCGCCCCGGCTGCAGCACCCGGTGAGACATTTGGTGCAAACTCACTGAAACATGTGACTACTTTCTAGCCTCAAATGTGTCGTCAGTTGATTGGCTTAGAATCCACACTTTCCATACTTTATTTAGGTGTGGGGTGTAACACTCCTGCTCAATATATATATATATATATATATGTGTGTGTGTGTGTGTGTGTGTGTGTGTGTGTGTGTGTGTGTGTGTGTGTGTGTGTGTCCAACAATCTACCAACAAGTCCCATGCATATGTAAAATACATGAATATGCATTAATATTTTTACACGAGTCTAGTATATTAATGTTTTCTCAAGCCTCATCCAATACCAATATCCACCATATCCTATGTGCTCTGCCATGACCGAACACTCCCACATACTCTAACATGATACACGTATCACATACGCTTGAAGATCCCAATGTAACATGGGCAATCACCTTACTCTAGAGGGACGAATTCATATCCAAGCGTTGCACAACAAAATCTCGTATCATAACAATATCAATATCACAACAAAAAGAAGAGTGTACTATGGTGCTTAATGTGTCCATGTGGGAAAGCACGTAGTCCTAATCGGCTGTTGCAAGCTGTTGTCCAAGGAAGGGCAACTAATAAGCAAGTTGACTCAGGTAGGGAGAGAGTCTATTGAGCGTAAGGTTTGGCTTCGATAAAGTAAGATCCTCACGATCCGACATTCATAAGGGCAGAAGGTAGGAGGTCGTGGAAGACCCTCTTTATGTTGCTGTGTGACCCATAAAGTATTCTTTCTATTATTTCTGTGTGATTGTATACTTCCAACCATTGGTCGCACTCATTTATCTTTTGTATGATATCTTTTGTGGGTTTGGTATTGTTTTTTTTTCGCCCTTGCTTTTTCTCCGATCTGCAAGATTTCTTCCTTTGAAAATTCTCCCCATATGTATGGTTTCTTATCTTGCTTGGTGACAATCCAATCAAGTTTGCAAATCCTTTGTGAAAGGTTACGTTACACTGTCTTCATTCGAATTGATTAAAGGCTTGCCTTATTCTTTTGGTTGCATTGTTCTTTGAAGCATTGGAGGTCTTTATTGCAACGTGTGTATGTCATCCCTCGCCTTGGTGCTTCTCGTTGGTTATAACAATAGAGATGCACTGAAAGAGCTTTTTTACAGTTTATTCTATTTGTTGTGGTCTAATTTTCTCCCTATTTTCGGCATGTCCCAAAGTAATTAGTATATATGGTCTTAGAGTCCCCTTGGCAATCCTTCCATCATTTGCATTTTTTGTCTGTCTCCTTCTCTGAGTGAGGTTTATGTTGTGCCCTCCTTCCTTTATTTTCTGAGCTAACTGTATTTGTTTCCTTATATTTTCTTGAGTGAGAACATGATAGACCTCATGTCGTAACAATATTAATATCATAAGAACTAGACAAAAAAGTCTCGTGCCACAACAATATCAATATCACATCAACCGCACCATAAAAACCTCATACTATAATTACAACCGCACAGAAACTCACATGCCATGATCATCTCTATTGCATACACATATCACGTGCCATAATCTCAGTCCGTATAAGAGAACTATATGTAGGAATGTATGTATACGAGTAAGAGATAAGCAAGTATAATTCACGTGGATAGATAATAATCATGCAGGGGTGCATGCATGTACAAGAGATGATCTCTACGCATGATGTAGGCATGTATGTAAAGTATGATTATAGCTTCAACATTTAATCTATAGTACAAAAGTCATCACGTCCAAATAAAGCATCTAAATCCTAGACATAACATGTAACATCAATAATAAAGTTATATAGTCATACAAACCACTAAAGCATATCACAAGTAGAGAGCATATACCAAAATAAGGTATGACAAAGTTCAAAATCTACCCTGAGCAAGATATAACCTTGGTACCTGCACATACGCTCGTCACCTCACATGTACGTCACCCCCAAACACATATGTATCATATAATTCTTTATTAGAAAATGTTTTCTCAAGTCAAAGTTAAGCAAGATACTTACCTTCTTCGAACTAGATTTTAATCTAAAATCACACCTTTTTCTTTGTCCTTAACCTTCAACTACTCAAAACCTAGCCAAATATCATTCATCAATGTCAAACAATGCTAAAAAAAAGTAATTTCGATCAACTAGCGTAGATTTGAAGAAATCTTGAAAATTCAATAAAAGTCAACCCAAACCCACATAGTCTTGCAATAAAGACCAGATCCTAATAACACATTCATCCTCGAGTCTAAATATATAATTAATATTCAAATTTGAGTCCAAATTAATGTTCAGAACCTCAAACTACACTCTCTTAAGTTTCAAGTAAATTTTTTATCTTTAAATTATTAATTTAAGTATAATAGTCCATTGGTAATCATGATATATTTCAAAACCAAGCTAGAATCACGTATCCTCGTGATTTGGGTGAAATTTCTCCAAAATTGCCTCAATCTGAGTTCCCTAGTTCCAAAAGTGGTGAAATGAGCGTATAGAAAAATACTGACCTATATTAAATACGAGTATGATCATTCAACGTTCTCACAAGAACTTGTTGTACTAGCCATTCCTACCCTTTAAAACATGCTCTAGGTGGTCTAAAACTCATCCGAGTCCTCCGGATCCCCATCCAATCATTCAAACAAGTTCATAAATACTATAAGTACACGCCCAAGGTCTCAAATACATACAGGATATCCACATCTAAGAATCAAAGTCCAAACCATATATATAATCAATCTTAGTCATAAAGTCCATATTCATTAAAGGGCGTATGAATCACACTTAGATACCTCGGATCACTACATGTCACGACCCTAAAATGGATCCGGTCATGATGGCACCTATCGTGAAACTAGGCCAGCCGGCACAAACCCCAAACCAACTAAATAATTATAATAATTCATTTAAAGTTATTAATAAACTAAAAATCCCAAATGTAAGTTAGAATAGAACAGTGCGGAAATAAAACACAGCCCGACATTGGGGTGTCACCACTCAAGAGCGACTATAACTCATCTAGGAATATGAAAAGACAACATAGTCCGAAACAACTAATACAAAGCAAAATAAATATAGGAAAGAGAAGCACTGAGTTGCGGACACCAAGCAACTACCTAGTCAACTTCGAAGCTTGCTGGACGACAAATCAGCATTCGCTAGCGTGACCTGGAATCCTGAAACTGCGCACAGGGTGCAGGGAGTAATGTGAGTATGCCAACTCACTAAGTAATAAAATAAAGACAGTCAAGTAGTAATAAAACACGTAAACCACAGCTTAATACTA
The DNA here is from genome assembly GCA_026770625.1 of Nicotiana glauca. NCBI lineage: Eukaryota > Viridiplantae > Streptophyta > Magnoliopsida > Solanales > Solanaceae > Nicotiana > Nicotiana glauca. The sequence goes on from MU732491.1 coordinate 72,927, forward strand.
CAGCATAACAATATAAGTCTAAGACGATGCGGTAAAGCAATAAAACTCGTTAAAACATCTCAATTTAGTAAATCCTTTTTCTTAAAAATACTTTTCAATACTTGAAATGAGTGATAAAATGGGTGAAAGAAGAATAGAAATGTAAATAGCCCTTCGGGCAAAATACCAACAGATCCATCCCCTCGAGCTACCTCATAATCACTCGTATTAGCCCCCCGGACTACCTCACAATCACTCGTATCAGCCCCTCGGGCAATATCACATCTCACACTGGGTACCCGCGCTCACTGGGGGTGTACAAACTCCTAGAGGGGCTCTGACAACCCCCTCTGACAACCCAAGCGCTATAACAAAACCATCTCGTGGCATAGTCAAACAAGCCCTCAACCTTATAACAAGCCACCTCGTGGCGTAACAATTCAGGCTCCCGGCCTCATAATCATGAATCAATACTTGGGCAATACTAAAACATGATGCTCGGCCCAAAATCATTTAAAATATCAAAACAGAGTAAATATGGCTGAGTTATGAAATAGTAGAATACATCATGACTGAGTACAAATATGAAATCAAAACAGTGAGGAATAGTAGTAAAAACCCCCTAAGGGTCCAGAACAGGTGGCATGGGGGCCAAATATGATATTCAGCCCAAAACATAATAATACTTTCCAAAATACAATGATATCAGACAAGTTTTAATCAAATACGCGGCTTAACAGTCATACAGGATGGACTAATTCACAATCCCCAACGGTGCACGGCCCCACGCTCGTCATCTAGCATGTGCGTCACCTTAAAGAAGCATAACGATGTGAAATTCAGGGTTTCATACCCTCAGGACAACAATTACAATCATTACTTACCTCAATCCGGTCCAAATTCTAGCTCGCGATGCCATTGGCTCTCGAATCGGCCTTCGAATGCTCCAATCCTAACCAAAACAGATTCATACCATAAAAAATATTCCGGGGGAACAAAGCCCACTTGAAAATAATCCATTTACATCAAAATCCCAAAATTGACCAAACCCGACTTTCAGGCCCACGTCTCGAATTCCGATAAATTTCACAAAATTGGAATTCATACACTCTCACTGAGCTGGAAGGAGGAAAGAACCTAGCTGTCCACAGTGAGGTGGCAATAGTTTCAACAAGTGAGTATACAAAACCATACTAGAGCCTCAGATCCTACTAGATATCGAGTTCTAGCATTTCAAGATGCTCTCTTTCTCACATGTTAAGTTGTCTTTATCCTCAGCTCTTTGTGGTGAATTTTTCCTTTGCCTTCTGAATCTTCAACACCTTTTTCTCAATATTATGTTCTTCAACCAAGAAATTAAGCCCGGATGATTCTTTCCCTTACAACTAGCACACCTTCATAAGCACGAATTCAGTGTCGTGCGGTACTTGGACAATCTGGATCTCCTGTATTCAGCATGTCTCAGGTGTGGAATCCCTGTGATTCTCTTCAAGACGTTTTGGGCCGCTAGCTAGCTTGCTTTTTGGTGCTCTTGTTATTAGCTTTCCAACCTGAGTTTTGACAACCCTATGTTGATTGGATTTGCTGGCTTAACTTTGCCGCTTTAGATATGTAAGTATTTTTTATTTTTTTTATTTTTTTTTATAATCGTGGTTTTCGGGCATCGCTTTGCGAACCCGACTAGCTGTACCCACCGGGTCCCGCTGTTTCAATGCGGGTGCACCGTTAGTTCCACGGACCCTGGAGACGCGGCCGGTTTGTAATGCCTCCAATGGCCCTGCGGGGGCTAGAACTAGCGACCTGAATATGTAACTATTTGTACCATCTTTTAAAGTTGGTGGAGTAAAAAGATAAGTATGGTGCAAATCATCAATTATGAGTGCATTCCTTGTAGATACGCTATATGCTGCAAGTCGTGGTTTACGAGGAAGCCAAGGGTCATTCAAAAAAATTATAATGGCACCATTCGGGATTTTTTTTTTAAAAATAGCCATTGTTCTGGTGATTCAAGTTTTACAAGTGAAATTCCAGGATGCTCATGAATTTTCCACTTTTATTCTATAGAAGATGGAATTTCCTTTTCAACTTAGTTGAACCTTAAATGAAATTTCCTTGGATTGTACCAATAATGTTTGAATATCCTACATAACTTAATGTAGTGCATGACATGTGTTGGAACAATGTGGAGAGATGTTTTAGCTATGGTAGTTCATCATGCTATGTTTAAAATCCTAATTTTCCGGTCAACAAGTTTGGATTTCATGTTATCAATGATATAGAATTCCATAAGAGGAAGATTCAAGATTTGCACATTAGGGTTTGACTTCGGGGTTCTACTACATGATTACATCTGATTGTCAATGTTCAAAATTATTATTTTTAACTTTTTATGGATTTTTTAAACATATATGTAGGGTTCGAGCCAAACCCATAAGTTCAACAATACATCCGACCCTTATTCCCTTGAAATAATGGAAGATAGGTGTAACGATCCAAACTCGACCGTCGTAATGGCGCCTATCATGTAACTATACATGCCTCAAGTCAACAACAATTAGTTTGAAACATTAACAGAAGAAACATTTAAAAAAAAACTATTTGAACATAAGAATTTCAAAACACGATAGAATCCAGCCCAGAACCTTTATCTCATGTCGCCCAGTGCATGAGCGTCTAGAGAAGAACATAGTCTATTACAAAGTCTAAAGAAACAAACTGAACTACATCAGGAGATAAAAGAAGGAGAGTGAAGGCCTATGAATGTTGTGCAGATACCTCGATAGTCTCGTAAAGCCTGAAGCCTCGATCAATGACTGTCACTGGGACCAAAAGCGCCTGAATCTGCACATACATAAGGTGCAGGGGGTAACGTGAGTATACCAACTCAGTAACTAACGAGTCCAAACTGTGGACTGAAAGGTAGTGACGAACTCAACCTCAATAGATATAGTAGAAATAACGTAAAGAATCGTAGACATGCTTTCAATTAAATAGACAGCTCAAAACAATAAGGTAAATACATATCTGAACAGTTTAAGGTATATAACTCAACTACCTCTACATTCTAATGCACAAAATTTATGAAATGCACATTCTCCTCCCACTCTCAAATACTCAACCACTCGGTACTGAATATGGTCATACGGCCAAGGAAATCGATCCCAAAACATATACATCATTGACTGTAAGTCACCTAGTACCGAAGAAAAAGGGCAATCCAACACTGTGGAGAAGTCTATCTCCCGAAATCTATAAATACTCAACAACTCGGCACCATATATGGCCATACGGCATAGGAAAATCCATTTCGGAACATATACATCACCGAATATAAGTCACCTGGTACCGAGAAAAAGTGCAATCCAGCCATGTGGAGAAATCCATCTCCAAATATCAATAATTCAGACAAATCCATGTCCAGGAAAATCCATCCCTCAATAATATTATCCATTCTCACAGGGGGTGTACAGACTCCGGAGGGGCTCCCACGGCCCACGAGCTATCACAATCAATATAACCACTGCGGCATGCATCCCGATCCCAAAACTTCCATTCATAATCAGGCTCTTGGCCTCACTCATACATCACTCTCCAGTCTCACCCATGGGCTTACAGTGTCGTGGAAACTAGCTCGAAAATAACGATATGCTATGCCAACAATAATAACTGAGACTGAGATATAATATGAAATGCATAAATATGACTGGGTATGAAATAACAATGAAAGCAGTGAGATACCTGCAAGAAACAACCACCATGGTTCCAACAATACCGACATAAAGCCTAAACATCTTATCTAGCATGATTCACAACTCAATTACTTTATCATAGGTTGGAAACATGGATATCTACATAATAGAATAACTAAACGGTGTCATAGAATCACCCACGTCACAATTCTCATGGTGCACGCCCGCACGCCCGTCACTAGGCATGTTCGTCACCTCAATACTAATCACATAACACATAGTTCGGGGTTTCAAATGCTCAGAACCAAGTTTGAAAGTGTTACTTACATCAAACCAAGCCAGAATCCTACTCCGCGATGCCTTTGCCTTCTCAAATCGGCCTCCAAATGTCCCGAATCTAGGCCTCACGTAATACAATACGATCAATATGGGCTAAAGGAACCAATTCCACAAGAAAAACACAAAATTATAGACAAAGTCCAATATCGGCCCAAACTCGGCCCCTGGGCACAAAATTCGACAAAAGTCACAAAACCCGAAAGCCCAATCACTCACGAGTCTAACCACACCAAATTTACTCATATCCAATTACAAAATCTCTTTCAAAACCTCAAAATTCCATTTTAAAGATTGAAAAACTGAAAAATATTTGTAAAAATAGAAAACAATCTTTTTAATAAAATATTTTCGATTTTTAAAAATTGAAAATTATATTTTCAACAAAATATTATCGTTTTTAAATAAACAAAAATATTTTTACTTTAAAAAAAATCTGAAAAACGAAAATAAAACGAAATGCTTTAAAAAACTGAAAAAATAAAAAAGGTATATTTTCAAAAATGAAACTATTTTGTTGAAAATATTTTTTTCAGTTTTTTAAAAACGAAAATATTTTAATCGAACAATGTTTTTCTATTTTTACAATTTTTTCAGTTTTTAATTAAAAAAAATACTCTAAAAAAAAATTTAAAAAAATTATTTTTTTGTAAAAACTGAAAAAAAGACTTTACTAAATTAATGGACTATTGGGTTCATTAGTTTAAAAAAATAAATCTATTTTGCAAAATAATTTTTTTTTAGTTTTACAAAAAAAAATTAATTTAGCATTGACCTAACGGTCAAATGGCATAAGTGAACCAAAATGGTTGGTGGATGGATATTTTTAGCCTAATAGGTAGATGGAGGGGTATTTTTAGCCTAATAGGTGGATAAAGGGTATTTTTAAACCCTTTTTAATAGGTTAGGGGCATTTTGAACCTTTTTCCGTTCTCAATTTAGTTCAAGTAGAAAATACAGTAAAAACATCTCTCGAGACAGACCAAGTCACAATCCCCAATAACCAACGACACCGCACTCATCATAGACCGCGTGTCTCGCCTCAATATAGCGTTACAATGTGAAATTCTAGAGTTTCAAACCCTCAGGACATCATTTACATCAATTACTCACCTCAAGACGGTCAAAATCTAGTGCTCGCTATGCCCTTGCCTCTCAAATGAGCCTCCACGTGCGACGAATCTGGCCAAAATCACAACGAATATGTTGCATTATGCTAAAGAGACAATACCCAATCGAAAGCAATCGAAAAATATCAAAATTTACGAATTTGACAAAATTCGAGCCCTGGGCCCACATCTCGAAACTCAAAAAACTTTTTTACGTTTTGAGAATCCTCATACCCTCGCGAGTCTAACCATACCAAAATTATCCAATTTCGATACCGTTTGGTCCTTCAAATCATCATTTTATATTTTGGAAGATTTCACCAATTTTCTTCCCAAATTTCATCCCCAAATCACAAATTAAATGATGAATTCAATTATATATTCATGTAATCTAGCCAAATCTGAGTTAGAATTACTTACCCCGATAAATTTCTTGAAAAACCTTAAAAAATCGCCAAAATTCGAGCTCTCTAGGTCAAAATATCAAATAAAATCCAAAACTTCGTATTTATAGAAGTAGCACCGGATTTTTAGTTTCGCGGCCGCGCAAAAATGACTGCGGTCCGCGCCAAACTCACGCGGGCCGCGCAAAAATGACTGTGGCCGCGCCAGATTTGACTGCAGTGATAGGCTTCAATATTTTGGCCATAACATTCGCTAAATATGTCCAAATTGCAATATCTTTGCCTTTCTGGAAACTAGACACGAAGGGCTAAAACTTTCCTTTTTAAATAAACTCAAAATTCTTTGTAAATCAAAAGATATGAGCTTCCGAAGTAGGACCAGCGTGCAGGTTCTTCACCGCAGCCGCGCCCCTTTTTGCGCGGTCCGCGCGACACCTATGGCGGTCGCACCCCTTTTTGTGCGGTCCGCACAGCATTCACCGCGGCCGCACCCCTTTTTGCGCGGTGTGCGTGGGTGGGTTCCGAGACCTGCAACCCTTCTGGACCTTCTACAGCTATGATTTTCGGCTTAAAACATCCCGGAACTCACCCGAATTCTCGGGACTTCAAACTAATTGTACCAACACTTCCTAAAACCTTATTCAAACTTTTTCCACTCATCAAAACACTTCAAACAACATCAAATCTCTCAAAACACTCCTGATTTAAGCCTAAGTTTTTCTAAAATCTTCCGAAACACGTTTTTGATAAAAAAAAACCCAACCAATTCATGTCCGAATGACCTAAAATTTTGCACACCCATCCCAAATGACAAAATGATGCTATAGCAACTTTTGGAATTCTATTCCGACCCTCGGATCAAAATCTTATCTATCAACCGGAAGTCGTCAACATACTAACTTCGCCAATTCAAGCCTAATTCTACATCGGACTTCCAAAATAATTTCCGATCATACTCCTAAGTCATAAATCATCCCCCGAAGCTAACCGAATCATCGAAATTCAAATCCGAACCCCCTAACTCAATAGTCAACATCCGGTTGACTTTTTCAAAACAAGCCTTCCTTTAGGAGACTAAGTATCTCATTTCCATCTAAAACTAATACAATTCAACTCATTCACCCAAGACTCCTGTAATGAAACATAAGGAAGCAGAAAATGGGAGAAACGGGGCAGTAACTCATGAAACGACGGGTCGTCACAACAAGTAGGAATAACAACAAGATAAAAATAAGGCCAAAGCCAAGAAAGCAGTTAAACTCTAGGTAGTAATACCAGTCTTTGAATAAAAGGATATCATAGTAACATTAATACTAGCGATCTTATTCAAACAAAGAAAAACGTTTGACTACCTACTAGTCTTCTACCCTAATCTTCGACCTTTACACCCTCCTATCTAGTGCCATGTTCTCAGTCAGCTCTAGGTGCGCCACATCTTACCTGATCACCTCTCCCCAAGAATTTTTAGGCTTACCTCTACCCCTCCTGATACCGACTAAGTCTAACCTCTCGCACCTCTTAACTAGGGCTTCTATGCTTCTCCTCTTAACTTTCCCAAACCATCTACCTCGCCTCCCGCATCTTATCCTCGATATGGGCCACTCCCACTTTATCCCAAATAACTTTATTCCTAATCTTATCTAACCTGATATGCCCACACATCCACCTTAATATTCTCATCTCAGCTACTTTCATCTTTTGGACATGAGAGTTCTTGACTGGCCAACACTTTGCTTCATACAACATAATCGGTCTAACTAGTACCTTGTAGAACTTACCTTTATGTCTCAGCAACACATTCGTATCACAAAGGACATCGGAAGCGAGCCTCCACTCGATAGAATCAATCGTACTATTAAAAAAGTTAAATTTCATGATTTCCGACTGAATTAGTCGGAAATCTGGTAATTTCCATGTGACATTTTGGACCATCAGAGTCATAAATTAGTCAAAATTTTGGAAAAAATTAAGCAGAATTCTGTTGTAGTTTTAGCTACACCACCTTTCAAATAAAACAACCAACCAAACAAACTAATTTACAATTATTCAAGTTCATAAAACCTTAAACAAGGCTAAACACTTCATAAATTTCTACATTTAAGTCTAAAAGTCTTAACAAAATAACATATAACCTAATGAGTTCAATCAAACCACATTCAATCAAGTCCAAAACCAACCAAGTCTAACTTTAATCCACATAAAAGTTAAAAAACTTCAAAGACACCTTGTAACCAAGTAAGAAAATAATAATACAACTCAAATACTATTCCTCGTCAGATTCAGTCTCCTCCTCACTAACAAATTTCTCTATTGTAGGTTTATTGCCATTCTATTTTATGCACTTTTGCATATAGCCTGACAAGCGCTTCATTCTTGCATCAAATCATTAATGTTTTTGTGCATAGCTTCCATTTTGTCTTGTGAACTAGAAGCATCAATGAATAATACGGCTGGATGATTAGAGGATGGTTGTACTCCAGGCCCGTAGACTCTACCTCTGTGTATGATCATTATAAATAAAGAAAAATAAAGTAAAATGAGTAAGAGAATAAACACATAACTTGCAAACTGACACTAAAACGAATATTTTTACAAAGTCTTTACCTTTATTTAATACACAAGCCGCTTGTATCCACATTGTTTCATATCTCTCGGTGACGATTGGGTTGAATCAGACCGAGTTTGTTGCCATTCCTTCAAATTTTTATGATACCTTTCCTGAAATAAAATGATAAATATTATACAAACAAACTAATCTTAGAAAAAT
>MU732493.1:7947-19952 GCA_026770625.1 Nicotiana glauca
CGCTACCGGGCGAACAATACCTGCAACTGCACGCGAGGTGCAGGGAGTAAAGTGAGTACTTCCAACTCAGTGGTAATAAGAGTAAATAATAATTGAAGGCAAGAAATCACGTAAGAGCACTCCACCATGCAATATGGGGCAACACAACCATTTGAGAAAACAGTAAGTCTGGGAAAATTCCTTAGAAAATATCTGCCTCAGTTTAAAATCACTTTCGAAAATATCATTTTTCCAACAATTTAAGCAAGTAAATGCAGGACAGGTAGTGCAAGTTAGCACGAAAGTCAGCCTCTCGGGCACAAGAAAGTATGTCTAATTAAACTCATAACTCGCCCTTCAGGCAATATTCTTACCGCTGGTCAGCCACTGTTACCTGACCCATATACATCATACAGTGTCACTGTTACCAATGTCTCAAATTTATCCACTTTGAAAGTGATCAAACAATCTCAGAACAACAAATAAATATCTCAAGAAATGACATAAACAACAAATAGTGCACAAATGTATGAATGCAATGCAATGCATATGACGGTATACTCCGGTACCCACTGCGGTGTGCAGTCCGATCCATTTAACGTCGACGGCGCTCACTAGGGGTGTGTACAGACTCCGGAGGGGCTCCTACAGCCCAAGCACAATATACAGGTCAGTCAATGTTACCTGACCGGTCAACCAATGTTACCTGACTAATTTATATCATACAGTGTCATTGTTACCACTGTTTCAAGTCACATCATACAGTGTTATTGTTACCACTGTTTCAAGTCACTGTTGCGGCGTGCAGCCCGAGCCACCCAAATTCAGTTCGAAAAATATCATAAGCCCCTTGGGCATTTTTAAAACAGTAGTCCTCAGCCCGAAATAACACTTAAATATCATTTGAGTTTTCAAAACTTAGAAATATGGCTGAGTTTGCAAAACAGTATTCAAAACCTTGGTCTGAGACCATATGATATGCAAATTATGCTGAAACAGTAATATCAATCCCCGAAGGATTCTACAAGTTGGCACAAAGCCCCAAACATGGCAATCAACCCAAAATTATGATGATAACTAGTAATTTCAGTCAAATACGCAGTAAAATCAACAACCGGGATGGACCAAGTCACAATTCCCAATGGTGCTCTACCCCACGCTCATATCCGACATGCAAGTCACCTCAATACAGCACTATGATGTGCAAATCCGGGGTTTCAAACCTTCAGGATATCATTTACAAGTATTATTTACCTCGAACCGGCGAAATCTCTAGCCCACGACACCTTTGCCCCTCATACCGGTCTCCACGTGCGTCGTATCTAACCAAAATTAGAGCGAATACATCACAATAGGCTAAGGAAATATAAACCAATCGACAAGACTCAAAAAATATCGAAAATTAAGAAATTTTCAAAACACGAGGCCCGAGCCCATGTCTCAAAATATAGAAATTTTTACATAAATACGATCCTTATCTCGCCACGAGTCTGACCATACAAAAATTATCCAATTCCGACACCATTTGGTCCTTCAAATCTTTATTTTACATGTTTGAAAGATTCCAAAATTTTCTTCTCAAATTTCATCTCAAATCACTAATTTAATGATGAATTCAATGATAGATTCATGTACTCTAACTAAATCTGAGTTAGAATCACTTACCCCGATGAATTTCTTGAAAAACCCTCGAAAAATCGCCAAAATCCGAGCTCTATAGGTCAAAATATCAAATAAAACCCAAAACCTCGTATTTATGGAGTACCCCCGGATTCCGACAGTGCTGACCGCACAAAAATGACCGCGGTCCGCGCCCAGGAAGTGCGGTCCGCACAAAAATGGCCGCGGCGGCACATCTTTTTGACTGCAGTGACAGGCTTTAGTATTTTGGCCATAACTTTCTCTACAGATGTTCAAATGCCTTTTATAATATGTTTCTCAAAACGAGATTCAATGATCTACAACATCCGTTTTTGAATCATCCCCAAATTCCTTGTGGATCAAAAGATACGAGCTTCCTAAGTAGGACGCTTCAATCCTGCGCGGACCGCGTGGGATGACCGCGCCGCGCTAGGCCAGCGCGCCCCGCTCTAAAAGGACCGCGGTCCGCGCCCCAATGACTGCCCCTTCCATTTTCTAAGTTCCGGGATGTCCGTACTCGCTCAAAACTCACCCGAAACACACCCGAGGTCCCCTAGACCTCAAACAAAAGCACCAACGCATCCTAAAACATTATACAAACTTGTTCCAAACATCAAAACATCTCGACTAACACTAAAATCATCGAATTACATCAACTTCAAGCCTAAGTTCTTTTAGAAACTTCAAAACACACATTCGATAAAAAATCCAACCAAAATATGTCCGAATGACTTGAAATTTTGCATACAAGTCCAAAATCACTAAACGAAGCTACTCGAACCGTCAGAATTCCATTCCGACTCCCAGATCACAATCTCACCTATCAACCAGATATTGCCAAAATACTAACTTCGCCAAAATACGCTAATTTCTTCACCGGACCTCCAAAATTAATTCTGATTGCTCTCCTAAGCCTTGAATCATCCCCCGAAACTAACCGAATTATCGTAATTTGATTCCGAGCCCTCTAACTCACAAGTCAACGTCCGGTTGATTTTTTCCAAACTAATTCTTCCTTAAAGAGACTAATTGTCTCATTTCTTACCAAACTCTATCCGAATCACTTCAAATTCATCAAACACATATACTGAAACATGAGAAAACATAAAACAGGGAAGACGTGACGGAAGGTCAGGTCGTCACAGAACTCCAGCATATTATACTGGACCGATATACTTTGCTGGCTCCAGTATAATATACTGGAGACTGGAGCAGTGGTGCTCCAAACTCCAGTATATTCTACTGGACCATTATACTTGCTGGAACTCCAGTATATTATGTTGGAGTTCTAGTGTATTTATGCTGGAACTCCAGTATAATATGCTGGAGTTCCAGTATGCTATCCTGGAACTCCAGTATAATATGCTGGAGTTCAAGTATACTTATGCTGGAACTCCAGCATAATATACTGGAGTATTTTTCGGGTTTTGAACAGTGTTTTCGCTCAGATTTATCTTTACATAAAAAGTGGCTAATTTCGATTACTTTTGAAATTGGGCTATTTTTGAATGACCAGTTGTAAATCTAGCTATTTTTAAAAATATCCCGTTATGTGACTCACATAGTAAAATTTCTCCACAACAGACAATATAAGATGGTATGGATCATCATTAGTAAATCAACCTTGCGGTTGGAAACATAAAAAAATTAACCTTGCAGTAAAAATTTATTTACACCCCCGATGTTACATCAAACCAAAAAATATATGATATGTGTTTGCACGTTTATCAATCATTATTTGTAATCTTGAAAATAAGACAAATTACCTGCTGCTACAATAGGCAAGTGACCTCATTGTGTACAAGTTCATAAACTCATTGTTTAACAGTCCATTACTCAAATGGTCACTCAACTATCCCGAATTATCTCCTAAAGTCATTTTTCTTTTGTTTGTAACAAGAAAATTACTGAACTATCCTTATTGCACTCAGAAGGTCACTCAACTAGATTTTCTAAATTTTAGATTGCCAAATACCTATTTTAACCTCTAAAGTATAAATAATTTCCTCTTTTTTTTAAACTTTTTAATATTATAATTTTTCCCTTTTTAATTTACATTTAGACTTACCTATAGAATAAATAAATATTATTTATAAAATAAAAAAATAAAAAATATTTAAGCATATATAATGCTGGAATAATAAAATAATGAGTGTAGTAAAAAAAATTAATTAGTAATAATAATTTTAGTATTAACAACAAAACTTCAAAAAATTATTTACACAATTAAAAATAAAATAAAATAAAGGTTGTAAAATATATATTCCATGCATGTAACATAAAATAATTATTTAAATAAAGGTATTTCTATAATATACATTATATATTCTTGAAAATTATGATCAATTATATTATATATATTCCCCGAACGACTTAACATAGCATATTTTACCCTATACAGATAGTTCCCCTGCTTTTCTGTGACATAACTTTGTGTCGTCGAAAATTTAGAAGAAACATAATAATATAATTGAGCATAATTTTCAAGAATATATAATTTATATTATAAAAATGTCTTTATCTAAATAATTATTTTTATATTGTATGCATAGACTATATAATTTACAACCTTTATTTTCTTTCATTCTGAATTGTGTAAATAAATTTTTGAATTTTTGTTATTAATACTAAAAAGTCTAAAAAATAAAAAGAAGATAAATATTTATAATTTAGAGGGTAAAATAGGTATTTGACAATCCAAAATTTGGAAAATCTAGTTGAGTGACCTTCTGAGTGACCATTTGAGTAATTGACTTCATTGTTTAATCGTAACAATGGCAATTCTATTGTTACTATTTCTGTAGTTACAAAATTTCTATCATATCTCAACTGCTCGTCCTATTGTTGTTTTCTTATTTTTTCTTCATCATTGTCATGATCACTAATCCCAAAATGGTCTCGACGATTTAACTTTTAATTATGTCATTGAAAAATATGATATAAGTCTTTGATAGTAGTTGCTAACTGTTTGTACATTCTAAGAAAATTTAAGATTTAGTCGTTATAGTTGTTGACGGAACATCACGACACAAATGTTCAAAAATTCATTACTATTGTGTACATGGTAATGCAGAAGCCTATTCCACAGTTTGTTTAGGGGAAGTTTGAAAACTGATTCAAACACATTTTCATCTATAAATAGGCACGCCTCTCTAAACATATTTCTCACAGATAAACAAATTGTTTCAAAATATACTGAGTTGTTTCTAATTTGTAATGGCTCTCAAGTTGTTTGTATTAACCTTTGCCATTTTGGCTGTTGTCTCTTCAATAAGCCATGCATTTGATCCTAGTCCTTTGCAAGATTTTTGTGTTGCTGTTAATGACTCTATGGCTGCTGGTAAATTATCAAACTCTATGGTGGAACAACAACTAAATTTAGTACAAAGCCAAATAATTCTATAATGTTATTATTTATGCTTGATTTTGGAATTTAAGAAATCATAAATGAAATCCAGGATCTACTCCTTTGGACAGGTTTTCCTTGATCTTTGTATTGGATGTACTAAAGGAGGAATTGTTTAAGGTTTGTCTTATCAAAAGTTATGTTTGTTATTTGTTGTGGTTATGTTCTCTGACCCTTACACTAATTTATCTTATGCTAATTTGTGATATTTTGCTCTACACTATTATTAGCATGCTTATACTGATATAAGAAAATGAGGCATTTATGAAAACAATATGTTCGATTCCATGGTTATGGAGGTTCTCAGATCTAGAGTTAGCTTAGAGAGAAGGCTAGGAAGAAGAACAGAGTAACTGGTTTATTTAAAAGAAGAAAATGAACTGTATAAAATGTACATTAGCTCCTACTGTGTCCTTATACTCTTTACATAAACTAACTGCCTAACTAACTACATTAATTAGATTAACTAACTCCAGCTAGCTAACCATAGTTTACTAACTCCACTTCTCTCAACACTCTCCCTCAAGCTGAAGGCTTGAAGAGGTTCTTCACTCCTAGCTTGTTCAGAAGGTAGTCATGTTGAGACTTGCCCAAGACCGTTGTTTGTAAGTCTGTTAACTACTCCTTAGTTGATACATGTTGTGTTTTCAATGCCCCTTGCACTATCCTTTCTCGAACAAAAAGACAGACTATGTCAATATGTTTAGTTCTTTCATTGAAAATGGGATTTGTTGCAGTTTGAATTGTAGCCTTGCTATCACACATGGTTTTTACTGTTGGGTTTAGTTGAACTCCAAGCTCTTTGAACAACCCATTTAACCATACTATTTCTGCAGTACATGATGCCATGCTCCTAAACTCAGCTTCTGCAGAACTTCTGGAGACAGTCTCCTGCTTCTTTGATTTCCATGAGATCAAAGCATCTGCAAACTTCACTAAGTACCCTGTGACTGACCTCCTACTTTGTAAGCAAGAACCCCAGTCAGAGTCACAGTATGCAGATAACTCATTTGCATTCTGTGCTTGCATGAAGAGTTCTAGTCCAGGAGCTCCTTTTGATGTACCCCACTACCCTCAAAGCTGCTTCTATATGAGACACTTTTGGACTATGCATATACTGACTCAGGACTTGAACCACAAATGCTATGTCTGGTCTGGTCATAGTTAAGTAGAGTAATCTCCCTACAAGCCTTTGATAACTACTTGGATCCTTGAGTGCTGCATCTGATTTTTCTGTTTCTGAACTTCCTGTGCCTATTATAGCTTTGTTATAGTCCTGAGATGTTAGCTTCTGGTTCACTTCTAGAGGTGTGCCTGCTGGCTTGGCTCCCCCTAGACCTGACTCAGATATAAATTCCAAGGCATATTCTTTGAGACATAACTATACCATCTTTTGATCTAGAAACTTCAATGCCCAGAAATAACTTTAGCTCACCTAGATCTTTCATCTTGAAATTCCACTGTAAATCAGTCTTTGTCTGATTTAATAGCATCACATTGTTTCCTGTGATCAGTAGATCATCTACATACACCAGCACAACAACTAGATCACTACCATTGTTTCTGGTAAACATAGAGCAGTCAAAGTGGCTCCGTAGAAAGCCCATGTGTAGCAAAGCTTCTGTCAATTTCTTGTTCCATTGCCTTGGGCCTATTTGAGCCCATACAAGGCCTTGTCTCATTTGCATACCTTGTGAGACTCCCCCTGTCTAGCAAACCCATCAGGTATCTGCATGTAGACATCTTCCACTAGGTCACCATTGAGGAAGGTATTGTGAGCATCCATTTGATAGATAACCCATTGTTTAGCTGCTGCTAAGGCAATGATAGTCCTCACAGTAACCATCTTGTCTACAGGAGAAAAGTTTTCTGAGTCGTCAAGGCCTTCTTTCTGGCTGTAGCCCTTGGCCACCAGTCTTGCCTTGTATCTCTCAACTTCCCTTGAAGCCTTGAACTTTATCTTAAAAATCCATTTGCATCCAATGGGAGTTTTTCCA
This sequence comes from Nicotiana glauca, assembly GCA_026770625.1. NCBI lineage: Eukaryota > Viridiplantae > Streptophyta > Magnoliopsida > Solanales > Solanaceae > Nicotiana > Nicotiana glauca. The sequence goes on from MU732493.1 coordinate 14,971, forward strand.
GCAGACATATCCATAATACTCCATGTGTGATTGGTTTCTAGAGCAGCTATTTCAAGCTTCATAGCTGCAATCCATTTGGGATCTGAGGCTGATTCTTTAAAGGATTTTGGTTCAGTAATAGAGGAGTAGGAGGATAGGGCATATAGATGAGCAGGTTTAAGTGCATTGTAAGAAACACATGAGGAGATAGGATACATGTAGGTGTGAGAGGAGACATGAGTCACATAATCTTGCAACCACAAAGGAGGTTTGCTAGGTCTGGAGGATCTTCTCAGACTCACAGACGTATTGGTTTCTTTTGTCAAAGGAGAAGGAGGAAGAGAAGGAGCTAAAGAGAAAGGTTCCTCTGAGAGGTGTATGTCTGTGGGATATGTGTCTTGTCTATGGACTCATAGGTGTATCATAAAATTCAGGTTCAGGATGTATTTCAGTGACTGTAGGAAGAAGATCTAGAACAGGAAACATAGGTGTGCCAGTGGTTTGTGAGCATTTGAATGGAAAGATATCTTCTTTAAACACCACATTTCTGCTTACAAGGAAGGTTCTTGTGTGAAGATCATAGACTTTATATCCCTTCTGAGTTGAGGAATAGCCTAGAAATGCACCAGGTACTGATCTAGAAGCAAATTTATCTAGCTCCTTGGGTGAAGTTACATAGCACAAACAGCCAAATACTGTAAGATGATTGAGGTTGGGAGCATGAAAATAAAGCATCTCAAAGGGTGACTTGCCACTAATGACTCTTGAAGGAAGTCTGTTGAGCAAGTAAACAGTTGTAGATACACAATCTCCCCAGAATCTCAGAGGCAAAGCAGCTTGAAACCTCAAGGCTTTGGCCACTTCTAGGATAGTCCTGTGCCTCCTCTCAGCAACTCCATTTTGCTGAGGTGTATAGGTGCATGTACTTTGATGAATGATGACCAAGGATGACAGTAAATTGTGAACTTCTTGGTTAAAGAATTCACTACTATTGTCAGTTCTGAAAGTCTTAACTGTAGTGGAAAATACATTCTTCACCTTTGTTAGAAACTCTTTTAAGACAACCACTGTATCATACTTAAAAACATGTAAGAAAGTCTAAGTAAATCTGGAAAAATCATCTATAGTAGTAACAAAATACCTTTTACTATCATATGTAGGTACTCTATATGGCCCCCATACATCACAATGAATTAGTTCAAAGACAACACTTGAAGTAGTAGTACTTAGCTTGTAAGGTAACTTTATCTGCTTCGCGAAAGGACATACAGTGTATTGTGTGGGATAATCCTTCAATTCTTTTAGTGTTATGTACTTATTGATTACATCTATAGGTGCATGACCTAATATTCTATGCCACAGTGTACTAGATTCAAATTTTTCACTAGCCATACAAGCAGACTTATTCTCAAAACTAGTAGACTTATATACAGATTTCACCTCAGGTACTTGCTGTGCATTTTTATTCCTTTGTTGAGCTGGATCATGATTGAATATACCACCTAATAATGACTTGCCTTGTAAAAGGTACAATCCCTTATCCTCCTTACCAATCCCCTTCACCTGACCACTGTAAAGATCCTAGAAGATACAGAAGTTAGGAAAAAATGCCACAAGACACTGCAACTCTTTGGTCAGTTTAGACACTAACAGTAGATTGTACTTAAATTCTGGAATGTACAATACATTATTGATATCCTAATTGTTAAGCACTCTTGCTTTTCCTATATGTGTAATAAAGGTAACATCTCCTGTTGGCAAGTGAACCTTCCTTCCCTTTTGAGAGGAAATTGACTGACAGGAACTTAACATTTCTAGTGTGGATGTCATGTGATTTGAGGCTCCAGGGTCTATTATTCTATTGGGATTAGCACAATTGGATAATAGAGCTAACAGTTTACCTGCAGTTGCAGCTCTGACAGAAGGGCCTTCATCTGCTCCCTTGTTAAGTAGCTGCACTATCTGTTGATATTGCTCCTATGTAAAATAGGGAGCTACTTGTTGCTGAGACTCGACTCCAGTTGGTACATCATTCATCTGCATTTGTTGAGACTGAAAACCAGGTGTAGTAGGAGTCCCACCCTGTAAACCTCCAAATTGAAATCTACATATGAGCATTTTTCATAGTAGGACTATAGTTGGTATTGACATGATTAGCATATGCTCCTCGATTGCCTACCTTCTTTTTTGTCTTAAAGTTGGACTTGAAATCTTGAGGATACCCTATTAGTTTGTAACAGTTCTCTCTGGTGTGGCCTTTGTAGTTACAATAATCACAAATCAGTGTCTTCTTCTGAGCTCTAAACTATCCAGTGCCAAGGTTCGGATTTTTGTTGCCATACATAGTAGTACTGTCATTAGCTTCTGTTACTTGCACCATTTGCGTAAAGTTTGCCAGGTTTCTCTGGCTTTCCATATCCATAAGAAGAGAATATGCCTTGTTAATGCTGGGCACTGGTGTCATCATCATGATTTGGCTTCGAGCTTGAGAATAAGAGTCATTCAGTCCCATAAGGAACTGAAGTAACCTATGATATTTAAAGTGCTCAGCATATTTCTTTGACTCTGAACAAGGACAACTAGGACAGGGCATGAGTGCATCAAACACATCCCACAGATTTCTTAGTTTTGAGAAATAATCAGCTACACTCATTGTTCCATGTGTTAGTGTATAGATCTCTCTATGCAAGTACAAAACCCTAGATCCATTCACTTTGTCAAATCTTTCCTTTAGATCTTCCCATACCTTGTGAGCATTGGAAGCATACACTACAGTGCTCAACAATCCTGGACGCACAACATTCATAATCCAAGAGAGTACTACAACATTTACCTTTTCCCATTGCTCATGAAATTCAAGTTCGAACTTAGATTTTTGATATCTACCATCCACAAATCCTAGTTTACTTTTACCTAACAAAACTATTCTCATAGATCGACTCCACAAACCATAGTTATCCGACCCAGTTAGCTAAAGAGAGATAAGTGAGCTACCTAGAGTATCTGTCAGTTGAAGGAATAGAGGATGATTGTGATCTATCGTATGAAAAATAGCTGGTGCAACTGGTACATTCGCACGTCTAGAAGCACTCTCGCTTGTTTCATCTTCTATCACCACTGATGAAGTTTTTCAGAGGTTAAATTGAACAAAACCCTAGCTCAGAGGTGTTGTTACCTAAAGACACTTCAGCTGAATTATAGTAACACAAATACACACAGATGAGCAAGGAACTAAGCTTCGATTATAGATCCAAGCTCTGATACCATGTTAGATTCCATGGTTATGGAGGTTCTCAGATCTAGAGTTAGCTTAGAGAGATGGCTAGGAAGAAGAACAGAGTAACTGTTTCATTGAAAAGAAGAAAATGAGCTGTATAAAATGTACATTAGCTCCTACTGTGTACTTATACTCTTTACGTACATTAACTGCCTAACTAACTACATTAATTAGATTAACTAACTCCAGCTAGCTAACCATAGTTTACTAACTCCACTTCTCTCAACACAATAGGTACTCAATTATTTGCCGCTGCTGTTTTAACTTTTGAAAAAGAACTAAGAGTCATTTATGTCCTTTATTTATGTAGTGCTTATTGATTCAAAGAAATAAAGAAAAAAGAAAAAAAATTAGTCAAGCCAGCCGCCAGGTAAAAAATTTAAAAGGGCAGTTGTTGACTTAATTGTCAACATAGGTTGACAGCTTTCCAAATACAGTAGTAGCACTTGTACAACGAAGTGATGTCAGTAGGAGTTTTCGGTAACAGATTTGTTGTGGCGATTCTTATAGTGGCTAACAAAAGTGAGAATATTGATTGGCCCTACCTTAGAGTTATTTAATAAAATAAATTAACTTTTACTGTGATGGAGCCTGCGCTAGAAGGTGATCAAATGCGTCACAAATATATTTGAGGTAGGCCGTTATTCAAACCAACGATACATAGTTTACCGTTAAATCGCAATCCCTTGACATTTACTTTTGGTGGTGAGTTATAAAGTATTCGTCACAAAATATCGTCGTTGAAAACTTTATTTATTTTTGTAGTTGCCCAAAAGAAAATACGGTTTTGCGTGGATTGAATTTTATACAATTTTGAACACCTCCCCCTAGATTTACATATTACTAAATTTTGATTAACAAAAAAAGTACAAATTATGAGATTAGAAAAAGAAAAATCCAAAATTTTTTAAAAATGGCAGCCTCCCGCTATGCACGAGGTCCACCAGATTTTAATATTTTGCACTAATGTTATGTAGTTTAAAATAATTGCTACTCTAAGAAACATCAAAATAAAAAGGATCGCAAATCATGAAGGGATATCTAGTAAAAAGTAGTACTACGTATTATGAAACCTAAAGGGATATCAAAGAAATTATATCACTTAATAAATCAATCTTTAACAAATATATATTGGGGTTCTTCTTCTGCGCTGCTTCGGCTTTGCATAGCCATAGATACGAAAGTTATGCATCTTAAATTTCAATTCAAGGAATCCGAACACAAAAAAGTTTAAAAGCTGTCTCTTTTAAGTACATCTTTCTTTCCTTTTTAAGCTTAGTGGGTTAGTGAATTAAATCCTGCCTAAGACAATTACATTATCTTTATGTACTTTAGTGTTGTGGAAATACTTAAGCCATATAAATGCTGATCGTTGTAGTATCAGATACAAAACTTTTTCTTTTTGGGTTAGTTGCATTATCATGTTAAATACCTGTTCCTTTTTTCTTTTCCAAAAATTCTTTGCGGGTTCTTTTTGTGACATTGTCACGACCCCAATCCCGGTCGTGATGGCGCCCAACACAACTGCTAGGCAAGCCCGACCATTTACACTCTCAACCCGAGCATGAAGCTCAAAATCAATTATTAGAACATCATTTAAAAATCAAAATGAGTAGCCTCCAAAGATGTGAGGGTCATGAGTCTAGAGCCTCTAACAATACGGAGTAATAAAACTCCAATAATACAAATGATCAAAACTACGGAAAATAATAAAGAGATAGGGAAG